>JABSTT010001797.1:0-77184 GCA_013339685.2 Hyalomma asiaticum
ATACGATGTAAAACTCGTCTAGCACTAGAACTATCACTATTTGCATTTCCCTTGTCACGGCACAAATTATTTGGGAATATTAACCTGCAAACTTGTTAGCAGTGGTCCAGAATTTGATTATAAAGCCACATGAGACTACTGCCTCTTTTTCAGTCTTGTCTTATTTTATTTGAATAAGCTACACATCAATTGCATGTGCATGCTAGAAGGTATACAATACATGCAAGAATGTGTTCCCCTTTCAAACTGGTTTATTCCATTTTTAATCATTAAGGGGGGACACTGTGCCTTGGAAATATTTTTTATTATTTGGAGTATTTAAATGAAATTTTGACACTTAATGCAGCTTTAACTGCCTATTTCAATAATGTAATCATTTTTGTTCTGTGAGGAATAGTTTTGACAATACATTGAAAATTAATTTATTTTATTGAAGCCTAATTAGCCAATTAACCATAGCCCTCACATTAGAAAACAGCCAATAGAATCAGATGACGTTATTAACAGTGTGCTAAGAAGCATAAGTCATTGTTTTAGGCCATTTCCAGGCAAAGTTACAGACTGTTAAACATGACAGAATGAATGTCCTCATTGATACTTGAAACAAAAGCTTCATTTAGAAAATTTCTGTAGCGCAGTATTATAAGAAAATTTGCCTCACAACAAGTCACTTCTCTTCACCTTCCATTAAAAAGTCATGATGATAACCCTTGTAGAACAAAACATATTGCTCCTCCAACACGAGGAGGTCATGAATATTTTCATTTTGAGAAATCGAGGCAAAAGGTTCAATTTTTTGCCCTAAACATATGGGCCTGATGTGTGGTGTAGGTCCTTGAAAGCAAGGTAATTATTAAATTTGGCTATGAAAATTGTGAGTAGGTGCGGAATGACTCTACGAACTTGAATATTTCATCAGAAAAAACTCAATTTTTTGTCCAATTTTCAGTCCGGAAGTGCCACGTTCCCCCCTTAATAAAAAACGTAATAACCCTTTCATGGGCTCTGGGGCATACATGTTTCACATGCAGTCATGTGCAAAAAGTGCCTCAAATGCACAGAGGTGGGACCACAACACAGTGTCAAAAAAAATACATAGCAATTAGAAATTTCAGCTTTTATTCAAACTGGCAAGCGTCGCTAGCAGCTAGAGCTTTTTGTTCTGGCTGTTTTCTTATTGTTGTTCGAGCTGCTAGAGCTTTTTACTCTGAATATTTTCCTTTTTATTGTTTGAGAATTAAAAACTTTTGATGTTTGCTCACTACTGATGAGTTATCTGGTTAAGCACAAAAATGGCTTCTCGCACTCGTGTAATGTACTTTAGAGGTGTTGGATGTGAAAACATTAGAGGTGTTGGATGTGAGAAGTAAGCCACCGTTTTCAGCTACTTGTGAATATGGTGAATGCAGGGGTTGAAAATTAGGCCTGGAAGCCCCTTTCATGCTTGCTTTTCATCTGCAGGCACTGTCACACACATTTCACTTAGATTTTACTACAGTCGAACCCAGATATATCAAACTCTCCAGAAAATGTTTATAAGTTCGATATATGGCATAATTTGATATAGGTTCGCTATAGGATTTGATGAAGTAAAGGCACGATATTACTAAAAGCACATTATTAATATAATGGCTGAGTTGCGTGCCCTAGTTTTGCACAAAATAGTCCTGGATTTTCTTCTGTTTCAGCCTTACTTTTGTCTGAACCACTTTTTCTGGGGTGGTACTGGCACCTTTCTCCGCCATCGCGAGGGAAAGCCAACTTGCGGGGGCACTTTTGAGGCACATGGAGTTTGATGTATCGGTTGTCGTTGCTATTTCCGTTCGATGTAACCGTAACTTTTGCCATATATCTTAATGTAAATTTACTGTGTTTAGAAATTGTTCGATATACGGAATAATTTGATATAAATGAGTTCGATATAGTCGGGCTCGACTGTACTTTAACTCATACCTTATGCTTCCTTCGTCACTCATGTAAGTAAAGTGACAGCATATGCTGTACAAGTATCATCAATATGTAACCATGGGGTCTGTGTACATCCATGCTGTTCATCTGTGCAGGATAGAAAAATCTGACTCTTGGGCAGGCCCTAGATCTGTGCTTCAGTCTCCCTGACCTCAAAAAATGCCAACGAAGATGACAGATGAGAACTATATTTTGTGAATAGTTGTCTTGCCACCCTCAAAGCAAGAATATATAAAGTGATTACATTGAGCTACACACTAGAAGGTACTACGCTCAACCTTAAGAAAAAAACTCATCAAGCTCATAGTGTCAAGCAAAAGAAATCATGTCGCAACTTGTTCCAACCGTTCAGCCGCTACAAATAATTCTGTCGTGGAAGGCTACTGGAACAAGACACTGGCAGACATTGTGTTCCAAACAATGGCCACAAAAGGTGTGATAGTATTCAACGACACCCCAGCAAAGATGCACAGAGTTTGTTCTTTGCATTAAATGCTTTAAGGCCTTCCGGTGGTAGCCATAGTCAGTCTACAGCCTGAAAGGATGAAGTCCAAGGTGGGCAGGACGACACCGTGAGTCCCACCTTCCCTGATGGCCTCAATTTGTTGGTGCAACAGGTGCTGTTTCTTTTTGTCTCAATTGTTTTTCCTTCACCATACAGCAGGATCTACGCAGATGATGGCTGTGCCATCCATAGCACTTGCAACATGGCCAGTTCTTTAATGGCCTCCAACGTTTGGTGCACCCCGGTTGTTGTAGAGACTCGAACCTGCAGCACAAGATGTCAGGACTATACCACGAGATGGAAAAATAACTTGTCACGCTGTTGGGCTGAAGCCAATCAAATCAGTCGAGAGTGTGATGTGTTCCAATGGCACAACCTGTGAGCAAGGGCATTTGAAAACTGTTTCTGTTGAGTCACTAAGGTGTTAGAGATGCACATATTAAAACCTTGCAGTAAATTACATCCTTAACGGAGCACACTGATGTTGGCCTGCTAATGGCAACTACTAGCGCTAGCAGGTTAATGTGCTCATATAAAATCATCAAAGCCATTCCAGGTTCCCTTTAACTCCCAGAAACATAGAGAGCAACATTTCAATAATGTAGATGCCTTTGATTTCAATGTTTAATATCAGGGTCCCTCTAAAGCCTTATTGAACTGTTTCGAGCATAAAGAGGAATAGTGTTGGTCTCGTTAGATTCCTCTACAGGCCATGCAACCCAATGCAAACATAGAAAATGCTGTCAATCAGTAGGCAAGGCCTCTGTAACATGCGAGTCAATTACAGCATTGCGTGTTGTAGATGCTGCCATGTGGTGAATGCCTTGCTAAGCTTCCACAGGGTGTGTGTCACAAGTGCATGGCTACTCCGGGAGTTGCAATGGGCCAAAAGGGGGCCAAATAAAACGCGTCGTGCTCCCTCGCTCGTCTCAAAGGAACTACTTATGGGTTGTCGGCTAAGAACTAGGCTTCCTCAAAGTAAAACTCCAGTCAGCCGACTAAACAGCCTTGTACCATTCGAGAATGATAACGAAAATGTTAAAGGCAAGACTTCTACAGACCTCAGAGAGTCCACAACCTGCCACTATTTCTCAACAGAAATTAAGTACGGTTGACGGACCTAAACAGCACAGTAGCAGTGCCACCCCCAGCCAATGAGCACTGGTCTTACCAGGCAAATGTGGCAAACCAGTTCTGTAAAGAGGAACTGAACTCGGCTGTTTTGGAACTCTCCCCACTAAAAAAATGCAGAAAACGCCAGTGTCAGTGATGGTACTGCCACTGCCAATTACGTACTGCCAGTACACTTCTCGCATGTGCACCATAAGTGGGAGGTGCATGAAGCAGTTTGCTGCAGCGAGCTTTGCTTCATCCACTAGGGAGATGTAGATGCTTCCACCTAGTGAAAGCCAAGGGAAGCCATGACAGAGCGTGTGCAACAAGTGACCTTGCTCTTAGGTTGACGTGCCTGAAGGGTCTAATTTTATGTGAAGTAATGCAGCCTATTGCTGTCTTCCTCATCCCAAATAACTAACACTGCATGCAGGCAAGAATTTGCAATTCCGCTTAAATCGCTTGCTCTTTCACCTCTGCCAGCTAAGCTGCTGGTGGGACTGACACAGCCATCTGCTGATTTCATGGTTTGCACAAACATCCTTACAGGGTGTCCCAGTTGACTGGGACACCCTGTATATAAACAGTATAGCTGTGTTAATGCACTGCTGAGACACACTAAGTAGTTATATGTTCTAACAGTAAAGTACAAGTGTGCCTCTCCTGACACCTGCCATCACTACTTGCGATGAAATAGTTGCAACAACAGAGTAACTGTTGCCCAAAGTGGCCGCTAAAATAGCCTTTTCTTTCTTTTTCGGAAACGTGCAAATTTTCGGCTCTCTCACACTACCATCCAATGCTGCATGGTGACTGATGCCAAATGAGGAACATATTGAAACTTGCAGCATATGAGACCCACAGCGGCTCACAGAGCAGACAGATGCACATGTATTCGCTTTTTACACTACCTTTTCTACGTAGATAAGCAGCAGCCTTCCTCGGCACATGCATGCGATCTTCTACAGAACAAAAATGCACTGCTTAATTAAACATGGGACTACCTGCAGTCATGTGTAACCAACCATCCCTTGCTAGTTGGATGCAGTGTGCAGTCTAATCTGCTCACACCGTCATAGCAGAGCGCTTGCCACACTTTCGAGTGCTTTTTTTTCAAATTTATTCCAGAATGCTTGAATGTGCCGAGCATCTTATTTGCTCAACGCAACAACGGTGAGCTTCCTGCAAGCTAAGCACACTCCACACCATCACAAAACACAGCTTGTTTTGGCTGTCTCCTTATTAAAAGTGTGCATTGCACTTACAACTGCACTATGCCTGCTGTACTGATTGTGCATCGGCGATGGTTAGTGCAGCAATGTTGCTTGATCACACACCAAATGCGATCGTTCCTTCTGCGCCAACTCAGCAACAGTGACTTGCTTGCAATTTTGCAAACCATTGTGCACTTGGTAAGTGGCTCTGCAAGACAAAGCAGCAGCTAATCAAAAATGTGCAGTATGTCTCAATGACAACACATGCACTGCCAGACACCTGCATGAAGATGCTCAGCATCATAGGGCTGTTGGCGGTAAGTTGTACTGCTGCGTTTGTACACACACATACACAAGTGCACACAGTCACTTCTGCGTGCTTGATGAGGTAGGTGCTATAGCAGACACATGAAAGAGCTTCAAAATGGTGATATAGCTTTGGCTGCTACGCAGGATCTGGATTGAGTTACTACATAGGACAAATTCAGTTCATGCCAGGTAATCATGTAGGCCAGCTAGAGATATCAGTGTCACAAGGGCACTTTTAATCTCAAATAAAGGTGCCCCTGTGATACCAGCAGAAGCACAACAGCTGTGTCTCGCTTCTGCTCTGTTGTGTATATATATATAAAAATAAACGAGTCATGCATATATGTACTTATGTACTATAGCTGCACGTGCCTAAAATTTTCGAGAAATGGCCAAGGGAGAGAACCTTTTACTGACCATATGGTCAACAGTTCAGGCAGTGAGTCTGCCAGGCTATGCCATGCAGCCACCTCCCCTGCTCTATGTATGACCCGAAGCTGAACTGACAGGTTGTGAGATGCGAGTATGTCCTACACTGCAGGTGAGGGACGGCCGGGCCAGGCGGGGAGTCTTCCCAGCAGGCCGAGAGGATATGAGAAGGGTTCCTCACGTAATAAACAATGGGGGCTAATGAGGTCAGGGTTGATATGGGAACAAATAAGCAGGGATGGGCAGGTGGGTGTCTAGGGCTGGCGCCAGGTGATTTCTAGTCACTTGTTTAGCTCTGGGTGGCATGGTAGTCTCATTTGTCGGGACATACGATAGTAAGGTGTGATGTCGTTGTACAAGGTCAACTGCTCCCAATTCAGGTTCTCCAGGTCGAAGGTCCATCCCAGCGTCAGCAAAACGAGTCCTCGAGCGTGGTTGTGGGCAGTTATACTCGCCGGATTCCCTGAATGGGCCAGGACCCATACAAGTTTGACGGGGCATGTGAAGTCATCCTTGACCTTCATGGTCAAGGAGTGAGGGCAGGAGGAGTGAAGAGGGTGGGTAGTAGACTGCACGTTACTCTATGCGTTGTTTTCAACTGAACACACATTCCAACCTATTTACAGTGCAAAAGCAAGTGAATCCACGGAACCGCTATGTGCAGTCTCTAATGCAGGTGCCATGAAAAGGTGCCGTTCGGTGGTACTGTTTCTGACTCAAACTCATGGATATTGGCACACTGGGATCCAATTTATCAAAGCTATGCTAGCATCCACACTAAAGTGCATATCCTCAAATACAATGCGCCTGCCTGCCTGCCTGCCTGCCTGCCCGACAATGTGTGCTACGCCAATATGCTCACTGAATAGGCCACATCCACGAAAGCGCATATGCGAAAAACAACTGCTAAGTACACGCAGCGACCCAAAAAAAAAACAGAAGATGACCACTAGGCGCCCACCTTGCTATCAAAATCAATGTTGCAACAGATCCTGCACAGCCTGTTCCAGTCTCTAGGGTATATGAATGCATGAATAAAGCTCCGCTGCAGCTACCCACGTATGCAGTACAAGGAAATGCAACAGTGGCAGAAAAGGTGGCAATACCTCACAACATATTGTTCCAGATGATGTTTTTCCCCTTTTCACAAGAAATAGGAAGGTACCCTAATTCTGGAGTACTGTGGAACATCCAACAGTCAACATTTGCACCATGAGCACCATCAATGACTGTGCTCAAGGCAAAGCAGTACGCTTGAATGTTCGGCAACGTCACGTCAACAGCTACCTAAGGAAAAGACAGCGCCAAGAATGAGCTCCAGTGACCGGCACGCCTGGTCAAAAGTCAAAAGATGCAGGCAATGGGGATAGGACACAGCCCGAAACTCAAGCAACTTTATCATTAATGTAGCACAAAGCAAATGAAAACATGGCCAAAGGCCAAATGCAACATGTGCAGTCTATCAAACTGAAAATAAAGAGACACTTAAAAATTCAGTTGGTCCCGTTGAGTGATCTCAATGCAACACGGCATCATGACATGTCATGAGAACTGCTTCATGATGATAGTCTATCTATAAATGTTCTTGATAAAGACAACATCCATTTCTTTATTTTTGCTATAACACATAATGTGATATAAACTTGTTCAGAACCGTATCAAAGAGCTGCATTCCAAACATTCCTAGAAAAAGCATGAAAGCCTGCACCTTGCACAAGGGATTTCCCACTTCTACAGCACACACAAGATAGCCAAATAAGATACTGCTCCAGAGATTGACTTTTTCTGTTTTAAAAACTGATACAGCATTGTCATCTTACAAACTCACCGTAGGCAATAATTGCCAAACGCAGCAGATTACAAAATTCATTATGCAATTTTAGTTAAGTAGTTTTTTCATCTCCTGCACAATTACAGCCAAACCTCACAACTTGCTCCTTATGAGAATCACCTTTTTCTTTTTTTCTGCTAAACCTGTCTTTACAAATTTTTGAAAGTGTTCGTTGGAACAACCAGTATAGTCTTTTCTGCTACTTCATTAATCTCACTGATAAACACATATAAATCGCCTACTTGACAAATAGACAAATACCTCAATTGCAATTCTACACACAAGTGATTGCATGTTCCACAAGATGCACTACAATTGGCATTTCTAGCGACTGACACTGCATATACAATTTGGATAGCAAAGTCACCATCTTCTCATTTGGGCAAACTTTTTCAGATTAAAAAAGTGCAGAATGCCAAATAATTTGTAAGCAATTTGATTTTTTATAACTTGGATAAATCTCGGTTACAAATCTCGGTTAATGAACAAAAGCCATATCCCTATGAAATGTCCCATACCAGCCCACAGCTGTACTTCCTTTGACAACACTGGAAGAAAACAAAATAAATCTACAATGCCTCGTTTCTAACAGGAATACGAAACATCGCAGGTTTGAGCATCACTAGCACACCACTGATGCCCACACCTGTGCTCCAAGCGACAGAGGGTCACACTGGAAAAAAGAAGTTGGAGCTAATGGGCTGTTCACATGGTAGCACCCACCCATCGAAATATGCATCCATCCCAAGCACCATGAAGGCAAGCAAGCATGCAGCACCTGCAGAATCCCTGCATCGATCATGTGGTAACAGCAACCACACTTTTTTTTATACAGGTGCCACAAACTATCCAGACCGCAAGGCAAAAGTGCCAGTGGGGGTTGACTGGAACGGTGAAAATGCTATGGTCAGATGTAACGTGCAATGACAGCTGCACAGAAGCGAACAGTGTGCCACAGACCTTGCCATCACTCAACCTCCGCATAAACAAACATTGCAATGAAATCACAGCCAGCATGTTGAAACATTGCACAGGGGAGCAGCTCACCCAATGGCTCATAAAATCCTGCATAAGAAAGGCACAATATTCCACTAGTTTGGACAGCTGGGCATGCGCATCTCCTTGGCAATGAGCCCGGGGCCTCCCATTCTGGGTGCCAGCGGAAGGCCAGCCCCAACCCTCACAAGGTGGAAAACACCGCTCGGACACAGTGCACACGACGGTCTATCCACGCAAAACTAAGCCATGTAGATGCGACTGCTTTGCGCCAGCTCCAAACTAATACATTCCCCAGCCTTGCACTCCGTGGCCTGCTGCCTGACCAGGTAACCTGACCGATGTCCTTTCTGTGGGCGACACCCTAACCTGCACCAATTTGCACGAGAATGCCCCAAACCACCTGTCATTTATGTTTCTGACCTGTCATTTATGTTCGTCATGCAGTCATGTTGTGGCATACCAATTTTCGTATACATCCCGTTAACGAAACGGCCAGGAGAGCACCAAGACGTGGAATGTAAATCATGCCGCTCATGAATGCACATCACGATTTTCATGTTTGACCTGTCCATTTATGTTCTCATGCAGCCATGTTGTGGCATACCAATTTTCGTAAAAATCCCATTAGCCAAACGACCAGGAGGAGCACAAAATCGTAGGCGGCTAGATAGGTTATCTAGATAGATACGCTCAAAGTCGCCGAAGTTCGCTAAGAATGCTTCGCATTTAATAGCGGGCGCGACCAATTACAAAAAACTGGGACGCCGATGACGTTTATTGTAGCACCGCTGCTGAAGACGCGAGAACAAAGGATTAGCCATGACGTCCTGGCCTGTGCCACTGTGACGGGTACGTTCAGCGTCGGTGCAAATCGACAGAACACGCGAGCCAGTCTGACGCTTAGAATTTGCACCATCACTGGGAATGAAAGTATCCCGACAGCGTCCGTGAAAACGCGCGAAAGCTCGGCCGATTCGATGACGCAGTTACGCTGGCTGTTGGTACACGACGATTCCCACCCGCGAGATAAACCGTCTAACTCCTCCAAACATTGAGACGTCAGCGAGTTTCAGATTCAGGCTCTATATAATGTGGGCAAACCACTCACGCTTTCCCTGCTTCAGCCATCGAGACAGTCCAATTGTTGGAAATGTCGGAATCTTGCGTCTCTCGTGGCGTGCCGCTTCGTCTATTTGGTTAAAAGCGCGCGAGCTCCGATTGGTTGCTTACGCCCTTCGATGCACACAACGCGAGCGAGACCACCTCTGAACTGCCGACAACGCACGCCTCACCAAGGGCAGACGCTCCCCGACCCCACCCTTAGAAATGAACTCATCCTGCGCAACGCGTCCGTTTCTGCCTTGGACGATAGCCGACGCCACCCTTCCAAGTGAACTCTTCCTGCAAAACGCAGGGCAGAGAACATAGCAAGGGCTTGATGGACTCGTCCATTGCTACCTCGGGGGAGCACACGGCCGCAGCAGTGATATAGCTTGGTGCTCCATCGTGGTCTGCCGACGATGACAGGGCTGGAAAGTGGCGAATTCTGAACTGATTGTTTTAACATGGCAGTGGTGCTGCAGCTGGTAACCTTTGCTTGAGAGGTATGACAGCATTCAAGTGCAATTTCGTCTACGACTGGACGAGTCCCAGATTCCGAGTGGGCAGCATGGATTAGGCCTGTTGAAAGCAACGAGAACGCGGCGTACTGTGTGCTATGCAGAAAACAGTTTTCACTTAGTAACATGGGAAAGAGAGCTGTGACAAGCCACGCGACTGGCTTTGAGTGGAGCCAGAACACCCTCAGTAGCATCACTTCTGACGCCGCCAACAAGCGGACTGCCAGTCGCCGTTGTGACCAAAACGGGGCCAGTAACGCCAGGATATGCGCAGCCTAGAGTTACTGTATATGCTACCTTTAAAGGTAGCATATACAGTAACTCTAGCGCAGCCTACACCTGGTACAACCACGCCTACGGACTTCCAGCCCCGAAGTACACCAAGATTTGTTTCAACGTGACAAGGAGGTGATTAATGCGGAAGTCATATGGTGCCTAAATGCTGTAATGACGTACTCGTCATTCCGTGCTGCTGCGGCATCGGCTTCTCTGTTTACGCTAATTTTCCGTCATCATCATCATCATTATCATTATCAGCCCATCTTGTGTGCACTGCAGGATGAAGGCCTCTCCCAATCCTCTCCATTCTTGCCTGTCCTGCGCGAGCTGATTCCATTTGACGCCTGCGAATTTCTTGATTTCGTCCCCCCATCTTACTCTCTGTCGTCCGCGGCTACGCTTGCCCTCTCTTGTTATCCATTCCGTCGTTCTAACGCTCCATCGGTTATCTATCCTTCTCATCACATGGCCTGCCCATGTCCATTTTTTCTTCTTAACGTCGGTTATTATGTCTGCGACTCCCGTCTGTTCTCTGACCCCCTCGGCTGTCTTCCTATCTCTTAGAGTAACACCTATCATTCTTCAATTCAATTCAAATTTTTATTGACCAGAAAAAAACTGGAAGGTCGCCAGGGCTAAAAGCCGTCAGAGCGGCTTGACAAAGGCCCTGGTGACCTGTACATACACATGGCAGTAGTGCGGAAATGATGCGTGGTACATGAAACGCAAATACAAAAGACAACACTAAACAATGCATGCTGATCTATAAATGCTTTCACAAATTGATTATTTCCGAATACATATTATAAAAGTCTAATATAAATAAAAGGTTTCCAGAAATCAATGTACACCGTGCATACACTAACGTATACATTGACATTTGCACGTTATGGGCACACATATCTACATTTACGCAAATACACAATACATACATATCGCTAATGCAACACAAGATAACAAAATGTAACATAATACAATGTACTTACAGCATAGGTCGGCAGTGTGGAAGAACTCACACTCACCCTAATTTTTCCAGCACCCGCACTCACTCGCACTCACAGTCACTGGAACTCACTCGTACTCACTTCCACTCACACTCACTGGCACTCCCTCGCACTCACCTCCACTCACACTCACTGGCACTCACCTCCACTCACACTGCCTGGCACTCATTCGCACTCGCACTCACTTCCACTCACACTGCCTGGCACTCACTCGCATTCGCACTCACTTCCACTCACACTCATTGGCACTCTGGCACTCACTCACTCGCACTCACCTAAACTCACACTGCCTCGCACTCACCCGCACTCGCACTCACTTCCACTCACACTCATTGGCACTCACTCGCACTCACTTCCACTCACACTCATTAGCACTCACTCGCACTGACTTCCACTCACGCTGCCCTGCACTCACTCGCACTCACTTCCACTCACACTCACTGCATTCACTCGCACTCATTTCCACACAGACTCACTGTCACTCACTCGCACATGCACTCACTTCCACTTACACTCACTTGCAAACACTCGCCCTCGAACTCACTCACACTCATTGGCACTCACTCGCACTCACCTCACCTCCACTCCACGAGGTCCGGTCTGGTCTGTCATGAACGCAGGCGTAAGATCGGACCGTAAGTGGGCACAACCGTCTCATGCGCGCACATGCAGGCAACCGGCGCCAACATGTCGCGTCGGCAGGGGAGGAGTAAAGGAAGAAGAGGTGTGCGTGCGAAGGAGGAATAGGCGCCGCTTGCACACACACGCACGCACACACACAGCGACGTGACTTCCAACACGCATGTCTCGCCGACTCGTCGGCGCCTCCTCAAAGCCGAGGCGACCGAGGGATCTTACGCCTCCCGGCTCTTTGGAGCCGTCTGCATAGGTCTTCGCTTGCCTGATTTTGGATATCTCTGCGCTTTGCGCGCGCACTAACGGTTACCGCACAAGCGAAAAGTAACATTTGCTGTAGTGGGAATGAGTGTGCATGCTCAGCAATTTCGGTGAACATTTTTATTACGAACCTGTATCGGCATTTGGCTGAACAAAGTGGTCACATCGCCGCGCATTCTGTCATGTATTTCTCGTGATTTCTATTTTTTACTCACGCCGATCTTAGTGACACTATTAATTTCATGCATTAATTATGCTGGTGTTTTCCATTATATAAATTGCTTGATTGTGTTTCTTTTTTATTTACATGCATGCCCTCCCTGCAACGATCTCTTGTGAGATCGGCAGTATTCCCATAAAAATAAACCCTACGCTACTTACGTTCACCTGCTTCAATAACTGAAACGCATTTAATCCGCGCTGTTATCGCTACACGAAACGAAATATTTGTCACCCTTGCCGGCCTAACAACGAGAAATATACTGCGGAATCGCTGTACGCACAATGAATAAATGCTGAGAGAGCGACAAAGCTGTACAAACTACAGCAATGTGGTACGCGCAAGTTTGGCAGGGCTGGAGAAACCTACCGGGCTTTTAAACACTTCGGACTGGCAGGACGCAGCCAGCAGAGCGCGAAAAAAAAAAAAAAAGAGAAGGGGACAGAGAGAGAACAGCAGGCGATGCTGCTGATATAAAATCCGGGCAGGTTAACAGCGCTCTCTCGTTGTTTCCTCAGTATTACACAATATGAAATACAGTGAAAACTCACGTGCAAACAGCATAACCTGTTATTTAATGTCTCAATTTGCTGAAACTGTAGGAAGCGGCTCCACGCCTCCCAAGGAAGCGCCGAAACTGGAAGGCGAGTGTCAAGTGACGAGAGGAAGCGGAGCCGCGAGGAGTTTAGGATATCTCTTGTGCTTCCTTTTCCTGCCCTGAAGAGACTAGTGAATCGGAACATTCTGCAGATTTTATTTCACTTTGCAACTAAGCCAACTGGCTTCCATTGAAGGTTTTTGCCCTGTATGTACGGCAGCGGTTTTCTGCCCCGCAAGCAGTGTTGTATACGTTCCTCCAAAACAGGGACGAAACCTCGTTCCTCGTTTCTTCCCAGTTTTGTGACGAGTTCCCTTTACAAGTTTTTGATGCGAAGCAGCTCTTTGTAACGCTGTCCGTCCGTACGCACAAACGCGAGGCAACGCGCTTCCCTCGGCGCAGGTGTTGGAGCGGTGCCACGTAGGTCACGCCGCCGCTGGGCGTTGACGTCACGCTCCCCTCGCACGCTTCCCTCGCCGGTGCGCGCGTACGTCACTCTCTCCCTCACCCGCCGGAGCGCCCGCAGCTGCCGGCTCCAACAGCCCGCTCGCCTCCCGTGTCTGCGTTTCAAACAAACGTTTACACCAGTAAACGCTACACCGAGTTTCGCTTCAAACTGTTCTTCCAGCACCCGCGTTAGCGCCGTTCAACCCGTGACGCCACCCGTGCGCAACGCTGCTGCTTCGCATCCCATCAGGGTTCCCTTCGGGGAGATGGTCCAAGTTTTTGATCGTTCGGTCGGATATGCGCAGATTTTTAATCAGAAAGGAACGCGTTCCACTTACACTTGGTAAATTAAAACGTGTCGTTACATTTACGTTACATTTGATATTTAAAATTGAAAATAGTGTCCGATAAATGTGAGCTGAAATTAAGTGACTTAAACACTTTAAAATTCACTTCCAGCTACGTATATTGTACGAACTTGAACGTTACCGGCAGCATATTATATAGAGATAAAAAATATGAAAATAAATGTTTTTAGACATATTTTCAGGTAGCACCGAACGTAGTCCCGACATGTTCCCTGCGACTTTGACTCTAGTCCATAACAAGTGCAACACATATTGGGTCTTCCAATGAGCAGTCAGAATAGTGCGCTTCAGATGTGCAAATTGAAAGTCACTCACATTCACCAATGCATATGAGTAGCAAGCCTGCATTTAACACTAAAAGCTATAAATACTGTAGACCAGTCGATTTACATTCGCATATAATAGCTTGTGCTTCACCCACGCCCATAAATACTGGAACAAAATTTCCCGATATGTCGTCACCATTTCCTGTCCTAAACTTCTGCCCTCAAAATTTGTAGCCTTTTTAGCGCTTCAGTATTCTAATTGACAGTTCTGTATATATTAGTTTTGCTTAGTTCTCAAAAGTTTAAAGCATTTGTGATACTGTTCTTTGTTTGTCATTCATGGTGGTGCGCTGTGTGTGTCAGTGTGGAGAATTCTGACTACATGATCAGCAGATGAGCTTACGAGGAATCATATAACGTGGGAGTATTTCTTTCTCTTATGGCGTCTCAAGGAGTGTGCTTTTTCTGTTCAATTTGTACAGCAGTCCCGCTTTCAAGCATTGGCGACATGACATTGATGTGTGGGAAATAAATAAATAAATAAATAAATAAATAAATAAATAAATAAAATGCCTCAAATGCATCATTTCATCGGACACCAACCAAGAAATGATGTCTGCAGGCAAAAATGACGTATGCCACACATGAAAGGTTCGCAGCAGCATATTAGCGCAACCCAAATAGCAAAAACGTACGCCCGTGCTACTAAGCGTGGCTCTAGTTCGTAAAAGATCAATAAATAGTAGAAATGATATCTAATGTGAACAAGAAGGTAACAAATGGACCGATTTACGCTTAGAACTAAAAGCTCCCTTTCGTTATGCGAATAAGAAACAACAAAAAATAAACCATACCTGCACGTGCTTCTTCAAGTTTCGCCTCGAACTTTTCGACACTCCGACTGTATTGTCTGATGGAGCATAAGTCATACATTGGACTAAATACAGGCGCGCGATGTTCAGTTTACCTTGTATTCATTCGGTTCAACATCGGGGGCAGCCATAGCCACGAAGCAATCTATAATATAACACCGGGACAGAAAGTTGAGCGAGTTGGTAACATTCCATAATCAAAAGAAGAGGCGTGCAGGACACGGACACAAGAAGAGCAGTGAACACCACGAACGCCGACTAACAACTGAAGCACAGCACAGAGGCGAAAAAGAAAGAAGACACACAGCTTATCTGCGCATGCTCGGAATGGTAGCGCCACCTGTCATACTGTTACACGTGCCGTTCTACGCGATAGACAACTGCTAAGACATTCTATCTCCTCTCTGTTTAAGATAATCGATGTTTAAGATAATTAAGATAATCTCTGTTTAAGATAATCCGATAAGGAAGGTTGTTTTGTAATAATGCCGAATAGCACTTTTTCAGATAAAGCCTCAGCAGCTATTGAAAAGAATTTTAGACCTGTGAAACTGAAACCTTCTGTAGTAAAACAACGAGCTGTCGATCTCCTGTTGAAACATAATCTAGATAAGGTAGCTTCCAGTGTTAAAAAGGCTAAATTGCTCACCTTAGAATTATTTTTCTCGGCGAAAACCCATAAGCCAGAAATTCCTTTTCGCTCGATTGTATCAGAGTCAGGGACTTGGCAAGTTTGTGTAGCTAGCTATTTGCAGAAGTGCTTAACATCCTTAAGTTTTCCTGACCCCTTCCGTGTACGTAATTCTCAGGCTCTAGTTCAGTTGTTAACAGATGAAAATCCTGGCCACTGCACAGCGTTTAGCATGGATGTAGAGGATCTGTATTACTCGTTGCCCCATAAAGGTTTATTAAATTGCGTGAAAGAATGTATTCAAGAACAAGGGCAAGAGTCCGGTTTCATAGATAGATGCGGAGTTTCCACAGGTACCTTTCTAGAAATTCTTTCCATGTACTTAACGTCAACGATAGTTGGATACAGAGAAGGCGTGTTTGTGCAAAAATCAGGAATTTGTATAGGTTCAAAGGTCGCCCCTATTCTAAGTGATCTGTACTTGAGCAAGTTTGACTGCCGTTTAAAAGAGGCGTTAGGGGACCGCATCATCAGGGTATTTCGGTATGCGGACGATTACCTGGTACTTTCTAGTAAGAATGATTTTGAATCAGTCGTCACCTATGTAAGCGATCAATTTAAACTTAATGGAGATGGTCTAAGGTTCACGAAAGAACTACCGGAGAGAAACGTAATACAGTTTTTAGATATCTCGTTGTCATTTGAGCAGAATCACGTGTGTTGGCAGTATTCCCCTAGAGCATCTAAGCCGTTGTTAAACTTTGACTCCAAGCATTCCAAAGTAGTAAAAAACGGAATAGCCTTGTCCTGTTTAAAGTCAGCCCTATCAAAGTCGTGCGTGCACCGTTTGACCATTAGCTTTAATGCGCAGGTCGAGCGCCTTTTAGATGCAGGTTACCCTAGACTAGCCATAGCCACAGTAGCAGAACGTCTTAAGAAGTCGATTTCGACCGGAACTAAAGCTGTAGCAGAGAGTAACATTAACAAGAAAAAGGTCGTGAGTATTCCGTATATCCACGCAGTTTCGCACAGGCTTAAGAAAGTAGGAAGTAAATATGGGGTTAATGTTGTGTTTACGGCTCCCAATAAGTTAGGAAGGGTTTGTGCTGCCGTGCATAGAAGAAATGAGCAGATGGAAGGTAAGAAGCGAACAGATATCTGTCCGGTTAAGCACTTAGCCAAGAACAATTTCACCGACTGTCGCATGGGTGTGGTGTATAAGATTCCTTTTAGCTGCGGACGTTTTTATGTAGGACAAACCGCGCGTTGTATTAATCAAAGATTAATTGAACACAGAAGGTCGCTATCAGGTGGGACGCCGTCCAATCTATCCTTGCACTGCCAGGTCTGTAGCTGCATGCCCGAGTTAGACAAAACCGAGATCCTGTACAGGCATAGGAACGAAGATACGCGTTTATTGGTTGAGGCCTGGCATATTAGTATTAGTGGAAGTGCATGCGTGAGTCAACCGTCGATTATCTTAAACAGAGAGGAGATAGAATGTCTTAGCAGTTGTCTATCGCGTAGAACGGCACGTGTAACAGTATGACAGGTGGCGCTACCATTCCGAGCATGCGCAGATAAGCTGTGTGTCTTCTTTCTTTTTCGCCTCTGTGCTGTGCTTCAGTTGTTAGTCGGCGTTCGTGGTGTTCACTGCTCTTCTTGTGTCCGTGTCCTGCACGCCTCTTCCTTTGATTATAACACCGGCACTCATTGCAACAGAATCTAGGTGGCACAGGAGGAACAGGTGTTCCGTGATTTTTGAATGTCAAGTGAAAGATCTCTACAGTATGTCTAGCCTTCAGAACGACCCTTGCTTGCTGTCCAGACTGGCTCAGACAAAGCGAAAGACAGTTATCGCTCCACACGTCGTCGGTCTCATCCCGCGCGCTTTCCCGTGCCCCTGCTGGCACATGGGAGTTGTTTCGCCATAATTACAGCCCTTCCGTCGATCCCTTTCGTTACAGCGGGAGGGTCACGTTTTCCCGTTTTCGGCGGACCTTGTCGCCCCATTAGCGGAGGCCGGCAACGTGTCGAGCAGATGACGCCGCGTCGGAACAGCCGCTTTTGTTCCACGACTTTCGGAGAATCTTGCAATCCCCCACCCACGCAAGCCAGGAGCGCCAGTGGGAACACAGCAGCCGATGTCTTCTCAGCGAAATTCAATTGGTTGTTTGACGAGACCGAATCGCTATTTAAGACCGCGTCGCCCTTCATGTTAACAGGCCCCAGCCGACTCGGTCGTGCTGGCTGGCCCTCTAGTTTTCTTCTCCATACGCTCGTGGTTTACGTTTCCGGCTGCTACGTGTAGCTGGCCCGCGCACAGCTATGTTGATCGAGACCTCGCCTGCCTGCTAACCACGTCACGTGAACTTGACTTCGCGAGCGGGTGTCCGTAACGGCCTCCGTAATGTAACATTTGCCGCTGCTCGTCTGCTTTGCCGAGCTGTCTCCTGCGTAAAAAGAAAATCGGCAGATCCTACGTGCAGTGGGAATCAAAGAAATGCGCAGCACGCATCAGGAACGTAAAATGGATCTGCATTGTCTAGCTATACCGATTTTCGTACATATCAAGTCTAGCTATACCGATTTTCGTACATATGAAGAGCCCCAAGACCGTGGCATGTAAACCATGCATGCCATTCATGAGACGCATGTCATGATTCTAATGTTATGGCCTGCCATTTACGTTCTTCATGCGGTCGTGTTGCGCCATAGCAATTTTGGTATACACCCCTTTAACGAAACGCGTGGCATGTAAATCATGACGCTCATGACATGGATGTCATGATTTTCATGTTCTTAGAACGTGTCAGCCATGGTCGTCAGGCATTATTGTGTCGCCATACCTAGTTGTGGTATATATCAAGTTAACGAAATGGCCGTAAGAGGACCAAAACCGTGGCATGTAAATCATGCCGCTCAGCGTAAATCATGACATGCATGTTATGATTTTCATGTTATTACCTGTCATTTATGTTCGTCATGCAGTCATGTTGTGGCATTCCAATTTTCGTATACATCCCATTAACGAAACGGCCTAGGAGAGCACCAAGACCGTTTCATGTAAATTATGCATGTCATGATTTTCGTATTATGACCTGTCATTTGTGTTCATGTAGTCATGTGGCATACCGGTTCGCGTATACAACCCATTAACGAAACGGCCAGGGATAGATAGATAGATAGATAGATAGATAGATAGATAGATAGATAGATAGATAGATAGATAGATAGATAGATACGCTCAAAGTCGCTGAAGTGCGCTAACAAATGCTTCTCATTTAAAATGCCATTGACGCCGAGGCCCACACATGGGAGCCGCAACCGCATTCTCAGAATCAATGCATTGAGTGGCATAGGCCAGCAGTCTGAAAGAACGCTCACCCAAATTTTCCAGGACCCACACTCACTCACACTCACTGGCACTCTTTCGCACTCACCTCCACTCACTCACACTCACCTCCACTCACGCTCACCCGCACTCACCTCCACTCACACTCACAGGCACAAAATCACTCACCTCCACTCACACTCAGTGGCACTCACTCGCACTCAATTCCACTCACACTCACTGGCACTCACTCGCACTCACCTCCACTCACACTCCCCGCACTCACTCGCACTCGTTTCCACTCACACTCACTCGCACTCACACTCATTACCACTCACTAGAGCACTGCACGGGCCCGGGCCGGGTCGGGCCGGGTAAGTAATTGTTGGATCGGGCCCGGGCCGGGCTCGGGCCCATGAGCTTCGGGCCCGGGCCGGGCCTGGGTCAGGCCCGAATCAGGCCCGGTTCTCATACGGGTCGGTAATGGCGCGTGTATGCATTTTGGTTTTGTTGTTTCTTGGGATTTAACGTCCCGAACCTAGTCAGGCTCTGTGAGACGCCGTAGTGGAAGTCTCCGGGTAATTTAGACCACCTTAAGTGCATTAGCGTGCACTGAAATCGCACGATAGAGGAAATCTAGCATTTTGCCTCCATCAGTATGTTACATGTAATTCCAGGAAACTGCCTCACATAAGTTCCCGCCATTATATTGAGTGAAATACGTTATTGCGTACCGTGTATCAAAAGAAATGGTATTCAGGCAGCACTGCGGCAATTTCGAAGCAACGGTACACTGCCCAGGTTAGTGCATATCAGTAGTACTCATCAGTATCATGGGAAACATTTCGAGTATGCAGCTACGCTCGCATGCCCGCCGCGCCTGCTTCCGCCTTCGTGACTCTGTAGACTGGTCAACGCGACTCGTGAGTCATTAATACCTGAGGAGCTGCTTTTCCTGCAGTTTAAGCGCAAGAAGCGAATTCGTGACTCTTGTCACAGGCTCGCTGATCCACGCAGATGTTGCTGATTTTTGTGCTAGCAAGACAGTTGCAAATATTAATGATTTGGCAATTAGCGATTCAGAACTAGTATTTAGCTCGGATGCTCATCATATCGAGTATGTTTTTGCTATTCTCACGGCCACCTTCGTCTTCGTCACACTTCGTCAGTAATCCATAAATTTCCTCATTCGTCGGAGCACAAGTGTTCTCATGGCGCTCAAAAACGTGGAGGCGCTCCCGAGACAGAAGTGAGCAAGCACCTAAGGAAGGTGATAACCTAGATGATTTACTGCAGTACCCTTTGTCACAGGCGCGTGTATTGGCACATTTTGCCGCATAAATATCTAAGGGGTCCAGCGACACCCCGTGCGGACGAATTTTTCATCCCTTCAAGCTTCCATCTTCCCTCGAACTTCTGCCGCTTTTAGATTTTAGCGGTTAAGTAACACACATCGAGACAGGAGACATGAGCCTATCCTCTAGTAAAAAAAAACGTATGGCAGCTCCGCTGGTGTGAAACCTCAGGGCGTGCGTAACACGGGCACCCAGCGATTCCCATTCGTAGAGTTCCCACTGCTCCGTTTACCAAAGCGTCACTGACGTCAATGTTTGTGGTAAGCAAGTAGGGTTTCTCCGGCACGAGTAGAATTTGTTAGGCGGATTCGCTAAGTCGGTGTGCGACATGTGCGCTACCTTTTTGTTGACTTATATCGGCTGCGTTATCACCGTCGCTTGTTAAATGTACCATGATCCAAAATCGTGGCGCGGGTAGTTCGGTGCGTGCGCTAACATAAGATGATTAGAGTGGGTAATGCTGGTTTTGCCGAAGCTAAATACAGAGGCATAGACTGAGTGTTCTGTGCCGTACTTGAGACGCCTGACGCCCTACATGTTGAAACAAAAGCAGGAGGGCCCAAGTTCATTCATATGATCGAACACATAACTTATTTTATTGACTGAACAGTTGACACCTTCTGAAATGAAGTCTTTACTGAAGCAATAGAATATGCCTGATCCGCGTGAAATGTCCTTCCACGTGGGCGCTACCCCTTTGATCTTTGTGGCGTAGTGGTTAGCGCCTCGCGCTGCGGAGCGAGAGGTCCCTGGTTCGATTCCGCGCTTCGGAAGCATTTTTCCGAATTATTTTTCTTTGGGATTTATATATATATATATATACACTTATCATAAGACAAGTTGACACGATCTCTCCAATGTTATTCACAGCATGTTTACAAGAAGTATTTAGAAGGCTGGAGTTAAGTTCGACCATCCGAACTTCGATATGCGACGCAGGTCAAGACCACGCCGTTATTTTGCAGTACGCCGGACGTCCACGTGCGTGTTCCTCCATTTCACTGCGGTCGGCAATGCACAGGGATGTGCACTGGTCGGAACAAAAGAAACGGCCATCGTCCCCCTCTGAGCGCACCTGAGAGCCCGGCGGGTGGCCGGTGCAAGTGGAGGGGACTGAGTGGTGTGTCGTGGTAGACGCAGCGGGAGCATGGGTCGCGGTAATCGGGAGACCGTGCAGTATTGCCGTGTGTGTTGCAAGGGGTTGACGGAGGAGACTGGCAACCCGCCGGCCTGTGTGGTTGGTGTATGTTGAGCGAGGAACACCGCCCCATATCGGGAGTGTATAACAACTGTGTTTTATGTGGAGAGAGAGGGGGAGAGCGAGCGAGACGTAGAGCGGCCGCCGCTGATCTGCGTGTCTGCTTTTGCCCTGTTTCTTGTCGTGCTTGACTTTGCCCTTTTTATTAAACCTTCATATTCGGATGTGGCCTCCCTGTTTGCAACGTGTCGCCGGACGGTGACGAAGAACCTGGTGTTGGGGTTTGCTGGTGTGTATTGCGGCAAAACACCACCCCAAAACTTAACTGGCGCCGTGACCAGGATCGTCGGTCGACTTACTGCATCAGGGCAGGCGAAGGCTGTTTTCTGAAGCGTTAATTCCGTGAGAAGAGGCGAGAGCGACTACTTGGGACTTCTTGGTGACATTAGTGTGAGCAGCCCGGACCGATCTCGTGGTTGCCCGGAAGACTACTGCGTACCGTCTTCGAGAGACTCAAGGAGGGAGAGAGCGCTGGTCCAGCGTTATCGACGAACGGCGGTAGCGTGACCGCGACAACAAGGGGCCACGGACATTGGTGCCAGCGCTTGAGTTGACCGAGAAACGTCGTGGCGGAAGACTTTGGAGGACGCCAACAGGCAACGCTGCAGGCGACGCACGAGTGGCTTCCACGCACAGAAATCAGGTAGGCCCTACCCTATTTTCTCCGGGAGCACCATGTCGGTCACCACGCGGGCGCAGACACAGCGCGCAGCGGGTCAGGCACAGATGGATTGGCAGCTTCGGAGACAGGCTCGGAGAGTGTGCAGGCCTCAGAAGGGCATATTAATGTTCAGTATTCTGACAGTCATGATGCTGCCCTGCGGCTGAAAGAAAAGGAGCTGGAGTTGGAAGCGCTTAATACCCCTGACACACGGGCATGCTAAAGTACTTTAGGTAAGGGGACATCTGCCGGAAAGGCGTTCATGCCCAGTGACACACGACAAAGGAGTATCTCCTTCCCGGCAAAGTTCCTTTGCAGAAAGGCAGATCGGTGATTTACTTTTCGAGCGCAAAGGCGTACTCTCGCCGACAGCGTACATGACCCGTAAACGGGAGATACCTTTCACAAAATTATAACACCCCGCAAGTATTTCCTTGCCTTACGTATAAGCTTTAGCTTTTAGCCGTGTAATGAGATCTGTAGGGCCGCAAAGATTTATTTTTACCGTACTCTCGCACGCTCACATCGCCGCCATGCGGGATTCCGGCAATCATTATCTTTTTCGTCGTGGCGTGAAACGAACAATCAACATTATTAGCCATCAGCAACAAAAACGATATTTTTCCGATCCACAACTGCTAAACGCAATTAAATGCGGAATATGTTCACTATCTTGCTGCTTTAACGAGGAGCGCCATTTTTTTGCGGCGTTCGTCTTAGGAACCACCTAAAGGGGTTCACGTGCTGCCGTGTGTCATCGGCGCAACTACTTTTTGCAGAGGGTCCTTTAGAGTAGGAAAAGGGGTTCACTACAAAGTTCTTTACTTTCGCCCGTCTGTGAGGGGTATTAGTTACAAATCCAGCTTCGAACATTGAGGCTCAAAGAGCAAGCTGTGCATGCGAGTGAGAGTGGAGGAAGACCGCAGCTTGGTAAATATTCCAAAGACTTGCGAGCCGTACTAGCACCAATGCCGGAGTCGGACGACTTAGCTCCCGCTTGGTTCAAGAGTGCGGAAAACATGCTTAGGAACTGCGATATTCCAACAGATGCTGCTGGAGCAATAATTGTCCCATTCCTTAACGAAAAAACTCGCGCCCTCGTAGCCAACAGATCGAATGACAGGGTACTGTCGTACGACGAGATCCGGGAACTCGTACTGGCGGAATTGAAGCTGACTCCCGAGGAGTACAAACGCCGCTTTTGTGCCATCAGAAAGGGTGATGAGAGCTGGGGTCAGTTTGTCACCAAATTGGACATAGCTTTGGACTACTATTTGCGTAGTCGGAATGTGAAAACCCTAGAAGAGTTCCGCACCCTCTTGATCTCCGACCGTGCGAAACACATGATGTCGCACGAGTTGTGCGCATATGTGCTGCAACATGAGACGGGAGAATGGCTGAAGCCGAAAGAAATAGCGGATCTGGCGGAAAGTAGAGCGGTACACTGTGTGAGAGAGGTCGAAAGACACATAAAGGTGGAGCCAAGGCCGCGTGCGGCAGCGTATGGAATTGGGGGTAGAAGTAGAGCGTATGAGCCCCGGCCTCCTCCAAAGTGTTACGGATGCGGGAGGTTTGGTCACGTGCAGTGGAACTGTCCCCAGACTACACCTAAGACAGCAGCGGGTTGTCAGGGCGGCACGACATTTCAGGAAACGAAGTTCGCGGGAAGGGTCGTGTGCGCGTTCAATGAGCGAGGAAGTAGACTTAGCAGTCGAGGGCCGGAATCGAAAACAACTCCGGTCGGCATTGCATGTGGCACCAAGTCTGTTAAAGCTTGTCTGGATTCTGGAGCAGACATAACCATATTGAGGAAAAGTGTCCTGCCACGGGAAGTTAAAGCGGACAGCAATGGGAAAGTACGCTTGCGTGGAGCATTCGGACACACTGGGGTAGCGGACCTCGTGTACGTGCCTCTAAGCGTAGCCGCGGTTAACGGTGAAACAAGCCCACAGTTGCCGACACTATGTGCGGCAACTGATCAGCTAGTACAGGATGTTGACGCCCTAGTACCGCCCGATGTTTTTAAGGAGCTAGAACATCCGAAAGCTAAGGAAGACGCGAAGAGACCACCGCAAAGAACGAGCGAGACACAATGCAAGGGGGGCACCAACGGTGCTCCAAAGTTAGACTCGCCCGGATGTGCAGGCAGACGAACGATTCAGTCAGCTGCAGTAAGGGAACGAACTCTAGAGCGCAATTGCACTGGCAAAGTCGTAAGATATGTAGGACGGAGTGTTCATGTAAATAAACCAAGGAAACATCACGCCCGTGTGAGTAGCAGAAGTATGGCACTCGCGCGCGATGTTGAGTTCGACGAATCTTGGAGGGCTCCGCATCCTCCCCATAAAGTAGTTGGTGTACAAAGCATATTAAGCGCGAACTCACACTCATTGCCAGAACAAGCTAGACGACGAGTGAAAATGGCACGTCGCGCTTGCAAAACCTGTCTCCGTGTAGAGCCTGTGCCAGGTGTGACACGGTGGGCCAAGGAACGTATGGGGTGGTGGCCTGACCTGCAAGGCTTCTAATTTTACGATGTCATGTGATGCAGAAAAAACTGGCAGTGCTTGTGTGGACTATGTGTGCAATTGTACCTGCTCAGTGCCGTCGCATTCGACAGAACACGTCGCGGCGCCTTCTTGCACACAAAGGAACTGGATTGACTTTATTGAGCTTGTTATAGTGTACTCGTTGTTGCAAGTTTCGCATTCGTAGTAGATGAATTCATGTAAAGTGAAGTGTTGTGATGTTTATATCGTTGTCCGTTGGCGTGTTGTGTGTACAGCGAGTGTACCACAACATTCTGGGTGGGGAGGAGTTAAGTTCGACCATCCGAACTTCGATATGTGATGTGACGCAGGTCAAGACCACGCCGTTATTTTGCATTACGCCGGACGTCCACGTGCGTGTTCCTCCATTTCAATGCGGTCGGCAATAGAGGAGACCCACGCCGTGGGAGGCGCTGCAGTGCCGGGCGCTGTCAAGTACCTTGGCGTATGGGTAAATGAGGATGATAGATACATGAAGGTACACGAAAAAGCCTTGGCAGCAAAGGGAAAGAGGAACGCAGCAATAATGAAGCACAGAGCGTTATGAGGCAAGGGAAGCGCAGAGCAAAATAAGGTTTGAAGAGAGGCTAAGGAATATGAAAGAGAGTAGGTGGGCAGTGAAGGTGTTTCGCTATTTATATAGAAAGAGCGTTGACACGCAGTGGAGAAAGAGAACTAGGAGGCTCACCAGTAAATATACGGCTCTAAGAGAACTGACAACAAAGAGCGTAAAGGGAAAAGTCAGAGAGGCGGAGAAGATTTACTGGAGGGCAGCGATGGGAAAAAAACCGACTCTGAATAACTACCGAGAGGGCAAAAACGAAATAAAGAGGGAGGCATTTTATGATAATTCAAGAGGAAGCGCTTTATTGTTTGAAGCGAGATCGGGCTGCCTTAGAACGCGTATTTATAAAGCGAAATTCAGTAAAGAAGAGGAAAAATGCACATGCCGCGAGGAAGATAGGGAAACGACGGAGCATGTTCTGATTGAATGCGGAAATATCCACCCAGGTGTACGTTTGGGCACCACCCTACAGGAAGCCTTGGGTTTTAGGGCGAACAACGGGAAGCTGAACATAGCCACGATTGAAATAAGTAAGAGACGGTTAGAATACTGGTGGCAGAAAAGTAGAGAGAACGGACAAAAATAATTATAAGAAAAATATGGACTTTCTGCCATAAGGGGCAGGGAACTGGGCTATGAATTTCCGTTTTTGCTATAGTATGATTGATTTGATTGAAGTAAATTTAAAAGGCATGAGGAAAATTTAAAGAGAGGAAAAAAAAAGTTCTACGAGCCTGGTGACGCACAAGTCACCGCCCCGTTACAAAGGGGACGCTCGTAACATCCATCCATCCATCATCCATCCTGTTAGTCATGGTGGGGAGAAAACTGGTTACTCGAGTGTTGACCCGTCCGCTGTCCCCTTCAACCTGCCTTGAAAACGCGTTGCTTTGCTCGCACGCTGCACGCGTTCTGCACGTGTTTTTGAGAGTTTCGCGTTGCGCGCGGTTAGGGTGTATACGCTTCTGTCCGCGTTTAAGAAGATCGCCGCAATTGAAGATTTTTTTGGTGGCAGCAATTTGGTAAAAGGTCAGCGTCTGTTCAGCCATGTAGCCGATGCGAAGCAAGTTATAGCAGACGACGCCGTCCTCGTCAGATCGAAGTGCGTTTCGCAAGTGAAGGACGACGCTGTTTACGATGTACAATTTTCTGTACGTTCATAATTATATACCTGTTTTATCTGGTTTGCTGTGTCTACTGTGCACTATGTTTGTTGCTGGATGCATGGGTAAGGCCGCTTCTCGTGCTTTAGGTCAGGCAGCCCTGGCTGTGACTGCTATTAGTTGGGATACCTTAATTTACTAGCAACCATTCGATTTATCGTGCGGTACGAAAAACTACAAAAATAAATGGTCTATTTGTGGCTTCTTTCTGTCCCGCAACAAAAATTGACATCTATCTCGCGTGTCCTTCCTTGCATTATCACCGTTCTCATCGCCGGTTTTCCGAGTTCACGAACAGCGACGTGCGTACCATCAACGTGACATAGCATTGTTAATAGGAACATGACGAGCGCCCAACTTTCAGAAAAACTTTTTTGTGTGTACAGTGTGCGGGGGAAGAGCCCATTGCTGTAAAGGCATTTTATCTAGGTCACTATCGAAAGTGCACCGTGTGGTACGGGCTGTACCTGCACACGCAGTAACAATTAGTTCACTGCATCTGCCAATGGACGTGCAACAACGGCCAATGCATTTTTTTTCTTTTTTCGTAGTTGTCGTGCCCACTCAAGCGGGAGCTTCGCATCTCCAGCGGCAAATGTAGTTGCATCGCTGGTGTGCGCGGCCAGTGTAAGCATGCAGCGGCCGTATGCCTACACATCAACACTTGTGAAGACGACAGCTGCACAAGCCGACCTCAGCAGTGGGGAAAGCCCAACGGGAAGCATCGGATTTCTTTCGGTGCACTGCTGTAATCCATGCCTGTCGTCTGCTTTTTTCGAACCATCTGTTCGGGAATCGGTAGAATATCACTGGTGGAGTCGACCCCTTCGTGTTTGCATGGCTGTTGTGACAGTTGACGACGCAGCAGTAGTTCCCTCCTTTCTGTCGAGGTGACATCGACGAACGAGGGAAGTTTCACGTGCAGCGCGCGCTTCGCAAATGCGTGGGAACGAAAGGGAGCGGAGGGGTCGTACCACTCGGCAGTTGTACGCTTTTGCCGGCAGGGGAATGGCAAGCGCTGTCGTCGGCGGGCAAACTTGACCGGTTCTCGAGAACCGGTCAAGTGGCGGTGCGACCGGTTCTCGAGAACCACCACATTTTCTCGCACCGCCACATTTTAAGGGTAAGATTGGAACGCGGTTAGTAACAAGCACATTGCTCTTTCGATACTTTTCATTCAAAGTAAAAATGATTCAAGCAACAGACCACGCAAAATATTTTATCAATAAGTTTTCATACGTCTCCGCGAAGTTCTATGAAATGTTGCTGTGCACACAGATGGTCACAACTGCTAGTTCTTTTTTTTTTTTTGAAGAGGCATTTTGCCATCGCACATGTTTTTATAGAGTTTGATTTCGTAAGCAATACTTGTTTTATTTTGTGAATGTAATGGCGTTACTAACGGGATCACGGAACACCCTAAACGTGTAGTCATTTTCAGACTTCATGTACATTTTACACTTGAAGATGATACGAAAAATTATTATTCGCGCACTACAGATATGCTCAATGTTGATTACCGTACAACTATATTTAAGAAAAAGACTCCAAAGTATAAACGTTGTAGTGAATGGCGCGATCTGATCCCTGCCACAACCTTATTTTGCTTAGGTGGAGGCGTTGTTCTGTGAGGGCAGCCAGATCAGCACAAAATTCCGTGGAGCAGGCTGTGCCGCAAGGTATTGCTCAAGATGACCCAGCAATGCAAGATGAAGAGAACTCTGTTTTCCTCGATGTCTATGACACGCTTTCGAATGATTTGGAATCGCTAGAGACGCCTCTCGCACCCACCAGTAATGGCGATCCGCAGCCTTCGCTGACCTTTTACCAAATTGCTGCCACGAAAAAAATCTTCAATTGCGGCGATCTTCTTAAACGCGGACAGAAGCCTATTCGCAATGTCCGCGAACTATAGGTGGCGCGCAAGTCGAACCAAAATGGCTTCCTGGAGGAGGATAGACTATCCGCATTCCCGGAGTGTACGCCGTTCGCCGCGTGTCGTACAGAAGCCTCAGCGGGTTTTTCACCATGTCCGACACAAATTAGCTTCCTTTTGCGAAGCCGATTTCATTAGCGACCATTTTGGAAGCTTCTGTGAAGGCAGACCTGTTGACAGCAGCCTCTTTTTACGTGGTATCCACAAGTCAGAGTCTGCACTGCACGAAGAAGTCTCAGTGAAATGGCAGGAATTTGTGACCAAAAACTGTAAAAGTCACTTGCGGATCCAGAGGGGTGCCGTGCCCCCCTTCGCGTGTATCTCGAAGACACTCTCAGGATCCGTTGACAATGCTCACAAAATGCTTGCTGTCACACGGACGCAGCTTGTCACTGTAATCGCAACCGGCAAGGTGATATTTTTCAAAACCCTATTGTCTGCACAGTGCAGCTACCGAAGTGAGTAAATATCGGCGTCACACGGGCACATTTGATAGCGACTGGGATAGATCAGGGTTATATTTCTTAATCGCAATCAACGGCGGTCGCAGCTACATGGTCCAACCTAATCGTGATAGAGTTTAGCGCTGGCTTCGGCCAAATCGGGATCTCAGAGCCGAATCGCGATGTGCAGGTGGCGATCGTCTTGAGATCAGCGCATCATGCTTGATCACAATCAACATTGAGCGCGTACCAGTACCTGTTCCAGATAGAGCCTAAACAGGATCGGCCCAGGTCGCGATAAATAATGCCCGTTTGGCACCGATGGGAATCGATGTCAGCACTGATTTAAATATAAACACTCGTTGATGTGTGCGAATGTGTGCAATATGTGAAAAAAAAATTGCGGATGCTACGCAAACAAGCAACTTTGCGGCTTGCAGTGATTCGCCGACTTCTTACATTTAACTGCCGCGTTACCACGCTAGCAGGTGCACGCATCTACAGAAACGACCTTCTCACTATACACACAGCCTGACCACTGTGGGTTTTAGCCAAAAAGCGAAAGCGATTTCCGCCTACCCATATTGCTCCAGAAGAAATTACCGGGAGTGAAAGGTGCGCTGCGCATTCTCATCGGCGGCGTCGCTTTCCGATGCGAAGCCTCACTATCCATCCCTTCTTTCGTGGCGGATCTTGCAGGAAGGAATGCCGGATTATTTCGTTGTGAACAGATCGATTTGTGCATTGCGGCATGCAGCACATGCGGTTACTGTTGTGCTTCTTGGGAACCACGCGCAAATACGTACACAAAGGTGCGGCGGCGACGGACAGTACAGCGCGTCGTCTGCCTATCCTCCTCGTGGCATTTCTGTTGTGCGCCGCGGTGCGGCGTGACAGTCTACGGACAGTGCGAATACATCCTAACCGCGCGCAACGCGAAACTCTCAAAAACACGTGCAGAACGCGGGCAGCGTGCGAGCAAAGCAACGCGTTTTCAAGGCAGGTTGAAGGGGACAGCGGACGGGCCAACACTCGAGTAACCAGTTTTCTCCCCACATGACTAACAGCGCCCGGCACTGCAGCGCCTCCCACGGCGTGGGTCTAGCGATGTGCACTGGTCGGAACAAAAGAAACGGCCATCGTCCCACTCTAAGCGCACCTGAGAGCCCAGCGGGTGGCCGGTGCAAGTGGAGGGGACTGAGTGGTGTGTCGTGGTAGACGCAGCGGGAGCACGGGTCGCGGTAATCGGGGGACCCTGCAGTATTGCCGTGTGTGTTGCAAGGGGTTGACGGAGGAGACTGGCAACCCGCCGGCCTGTGTGGTTGGTGTATGTTGAGCGAGGGTCTTTCGAAAGGGACCCCGCCCTATATCGGGAGTGTATAAAAACTGTGTTTTATGTGGAGAGAGAGGGGGAGAGCGAGCAAGCCGTAGAGCGGCCGCCGCTGATCTGGGTGTCTGCTTTTGCCCTGTTTCTTGTCGTGATTGATTTGCCCTTTTTATTAAACCTTCATATACGGAAGTGGCCTCCCTGTTTGCAACGTGTCGCCGGACGGTGACGAAGAACCTGGTGTTGGGGTTTGCTGGTGTGTATTGCGGCAAAACACCACCCCAAAACTTAACTGCTGGATTGGGAACTGATGGGTGTAAGGGTTAATGGGGAATACCTCAGTAACCTCCGACTTGCTGATGACATTGCCTTGCTAAGTAACTCGGGAGATGAATTACAAAGCATGATTACTGACCTTAACAGGCAAAGTATAACAGTGGGCCTGAAATATGCAGAAAACTAAAGTAATGTTCAATAGCCTTGGGCGAGTACGGCAATTTCAGATAACGGGCGAGGTACTGGAAGTAGTAAGTGAATATGTCTACTTAGGGCCAGGTAGTGACCCCTGATCCGAATCATGAGGCTGAGGTGATTAGGAGGATTAGAATGGGGTGGAGTGCATTCGGCAAGCATTATCAGATAATGAATGGTAGCTTACCATTGTCTTTGAATAGGAAAGTGTATAACAGCTGCATCTTACCGGTACTCACCTACGGGGCAGAAACTTGGAGGTTAACTAAGAGGGTTCAGCTTAAATTGAGGAAGACGCAGCGAGCTATGGAACGGAAAATGGTAGGTGTAACCTTAAGGGACAAGAAGAGAGCGTTGTGGGTTAGGGAACAAACGCGTGTTAGGGACATACTAATAGAAATTAAGAAGAAGAAATGGGCCTGGGCGGGCCATGTAATGCGAAGACAAGACAACCGTTGGTCATTAAGGGTAACAGAGTGGATTCCTAGAAAAGGCAAGCGTAGCAGGGAGCGGCAGAAAGTTAGGTGGGCAGATGAGATCAGGATGTTTGCGGGGATAAATTGGGCGCAGTTAGCACAGGACAGGGATAATTGGAGATCCATGGGAGAGGCCTTTGCCCTGCAGTGGGCGTAGACAGGCTGATGATGATGATGACACACTTATACGTATACGGTTCATGACGGCGGCGACGGGGACGGCAAAAACCAGCCGAGACTGTCCATATAATTGCTATCGCAATAAATAAAAAACGAGCCCTTGACCCCTTCCCTTTCCTTATTACTTAAATTTAGAAAGATACCAAGTGTGATTTTATTTTGTCAAAGTTATGAAGTATAGCGTCTTTTAATGTCATCAATGCAGTTTCAGAGGACGTGCCGCATCTAAAGCCAAACTGCGCGTCTGTTAACACATTATGCTTATTAAAAAATTTCGTTATGCGAACATAAATAATTTTTTCCAAACATTTAGAGAAGACAGGAAGGACTGATATAGGCCTGTAGTTACTTTCTGTGTTGCGGTCACCACCCTTAAAAATGACTACTCGAGATTTCTTCATGGCTTTCGGAAAAACACGACGTTTAAGAGCTAAATTATATACATAAGTTAGTACTTCACTAAGTAAATATAAAACGTCTTTTATTGGTGTGATCTGCAAGTCATCAGCATCAAGTGATTTGGTATTGCTTAGGTGCTTGAACACTTCGCATACTTCACTTTCGTTTGTTGGGTCGAGAAAGATGCTTTGCCTCACGTTACTGCATCTAGCGACAAAATCCGTGTTATCATTGTACATCGAAACCGTATTTATGAAGTAGTCGTTAAAATGATTTGCGAGTGCTGCGCCACTTAAATCTTTACCCCCACAGGATATAGACTCAGGCAAAGCAGCCTTGTTATCACGAACGAGTGTTATTAATTAGCTCCCACGTTGCCTTTGGCCGTTGCCAATTGGTATGTTCAAAAATACGGTGATAGTAGGCTTTTTTGGCATTTTGAAGTTCAGCGTTTCATCTATTTCGAAGTTTTTTTTAAAATTCTTTCAATGTTTCAGGAAGCGCGTACGTAAAAAAATGTGACAACAGGTGTTTTTACGCTTTATCATTGTCAAATGATCGCGAGTGACCCAGGGTTTTCTTGCCTTTCTAGCAGATTTTGAAAGGAAAATGTTTTGCGTAAATGCGTTGAAAAGTTTGGATGAACTCATCATACGCGGTATCGGCATTTTTCATTCTAAATACATATGACCAATCTTGATTGGATATATCACGAGTAAAAGCTTCAAGACTTCGAGATGTAATATGCTGTATGGTAAGTAGCACCTGCCGCGTCCACTTCTCAAGAGGCTTGCAAAAATAGTTCATAAATACGGGACAGTGGTCACTAATATCAGATGTTATTGTGCCTGCGATCGTTCCATCGCCCACTGTGTGGTTCTTAACTTCCTCTCTAGCTTCTTTGTAATTCTCCAAGATTCTGCCCCGTAAGTCAGTACTGGCAAGATGCAGTAGTTATATAGTTTCCGCTTGAGTGATAGTGGTAGGTTTCTGTTTGTGAGTTAGGAATGTCTCCCATATGTGCGCCATCCCATGTTCATTCTACGGTGGATTTCTTTTATATGGGCGGGTGCTCGTGTCAGTAGCTGTCCTAGATATAGGTATTCCTCTACGACTTCTGATGTGTGGTTTTCGATCGTGAAGACACGTTTTTAGCCGTGCCACTTAGCGTTATCTTGGTTTTCTGCATGTTCATCCTTAATCTTACCTTAGCGTTTTCTCGGCTTAGGTCTTCAATCATCTTTTGCAGTTGGTCGCAATCATTGCTAAAGAGTACTATGTCTGCAAATCGCAGGTTACTCAGATATTCGCTGTTAATCCTTAGCCCTGTCTCGTCCCAGTCAAGTCTTTTGAAGATTTCTTCCAAACATGCAGTAAATAGCATTGGGGAAATTGTATCTCCTCGTCTGACACCTTTCTGTATTGGGATTTTCCTGCTTTTCTTAAGGAGGAGTAGGGTGGCTGTAGAATCTCTATAGATGTTGGCTATTGTGTTTACGTAGCTATCGCATATTCCTTGTCGGCGTAATGCCTCTAGAAGTGCTGGTATCTCCACCGAGTCGAAAGCCTTTTCGTAGTCTATGAAAGCCATATAGAGGGGTTTGTTGTATTCCGCGGACTTCTCGATTACATTATTGATCACGTGAAGGTGGTCTATGGTGGAGTATCCTTTCCTGGACCCTGCTTGCTCTCTTGGTTGATTAAATTCAAGTGTGGCCCTTATTCTGTTTGAGATAACCTTTGTGAAAATTTTGTAATGTGCTGAGAGTAGACTGATCGGCCTGTAGTTCCTCAAGTCTTTGACATCTCCCTTCTTATGTAATAGTAGAATATTTGTGTTTTTCCAGCTGACTGATACATTTGAAGTTTTGAGCCATTGTATGTATAGTGTGGCGAGTTTTCTAGTTCGGAAGTCTCCGCCATCTTTGATCAAGTCGGCGTTTATGCCGTCTTCTCCAGCCGCTTTTCTGCGCGACATGCCCTGAATTGCTTTTCTAACCTCGTCCGCAGTGAAGCATGGAATTTCGGTGTCCTGATCGACATTTATTACCCTCATTGTGGGGAGACTTCTATTTGAGCCGTATAGTTCAGAATAGAAGTCCTCGACCACCTTGGTTGTATCACTGAAGTAAGTAACGGCGTTGCCCTGCCTATCTTTCACTGCATGCATTATGTTCTTTCCCGCACCAAGCCTCCTTTTAGTCGTTTTGATGCTGACTCCTTCTCTGACGGCTGCTTCTATTTCTTTTACGTTATGGTTACGTGTGTGCCTGACTCTACTTTTATTGATGAGCTTAGACAGCTCGGCAAATCCTAGCTATCTCTTGAGTTAGTTATTCTCATATGTTGGCGTTGTTTGATTAAATATTTAGTAGAGTCAGAGAGCTTATTTAGATCTTGTGCTTGTCTCAGTGCTTTGCCCCCTACTTCGATCGCTGCTTCGGTGATCAGCTTAGTAATGTCTTCGTTCATCTTCTCTATGTCCTCATTTTCTTCGTGTCCTAGGGCCTCATACTTGTTCTTAAGTGCAATTCTAAATTCTTCTGTTTTCGACCTGACGACATCGAGGATGGCCTGCTTCCGCGTGATTAACTTTGTCCGTGTTCGCTTTAGATTGAGGGTTATCTTCGCCCTTACTAGTCTGCGGTCACTGATTCTGACCTTATTAACCCCTTCCGTGTCTTGTACTATACCTGGATCACTGCACATTATGAAATCTATTTCGTTTTTCGTTTCTCCGTTGGGGCTTTTCCATTTCCACTTTCTGTTCTTACTTTTTGAAAGAGCGTATTCAGAACACGGAGGTGATTTCGTTCTGCAAATTCCACTAGCATCTCTCCTCTGCTATTTCTATCACCTTCGCCGTAGTTCCCGACCGCCTGTTCTCCTCGTAGTTTCTTTCCTATTTTCGCATTGAAGTTCCCAATAACAATTGCATATTGGGTGTGTACCTTGTTCACTGCCGTTTCTACATCCTCATAAATTTGTTTTACAGCCTCGTCACTGTGGCTGGTCGTTGGTGCGTAACATTGTACTAGTTTTAGTTTGTATCGCTTATTTAATTTTATCACGAAGCCTGCTACGCTTTCATTGACGCTGTAAAATTCTTCAATGTTACCTGCCATGTCTTTGCGTGTTGAGGAATGCATGTTTGCTTCCTTTTGCATTTTGTTGCTTTTTTTGACAACCCACGTGCTTGAGCCACTAAGAGGAAGAGGGGACCAAAGAATAGCGCAGCGGGGTGGAAGCGTGGGAAGGTTGACCGTAACGGGGCAGATCCCAGAGACGGACTCGGGGAGCGGACGACTAAAGACCAAACGACGGTCGCTCCCACGAGAAGTGTTTGAGATGCTCTTGAGGCAAAGTTTGTACAGTTTTGTAAATAATTGTAAATAAACTTGTACCCTTTATCAAACTTTGGCTTCCACCATCGAAGAAGCATCCCCCATCGAACACGAAGAAAGAAGACTTATATCGAACATTGTGTATAAGGAATCCCACTCCGTATTCGCGCTTCTCTGGCAGTTCTCTGTAGCAGAGAACATGCCCTTCATTAAGCGATGAGTATCCTTCTCCTGGTTTCCTAACATCGCTAAGGCGAATGATATCCCAATTCATCATCATCATCATCAGCCTGTTTAGGTCCACTGCAGTACGAAGGCCTCTCCCAACGATTTCCACTCCACCATATCCTGAGCGAGTTGGTTCCACTTTATGCCCGCAAACTTTTTAATTTCATCGCTCCATCTAACCTTTTGCCTGCCTCTGTTGCGTTTTCCATCTCTTGGTATCCATTCCGTCGCTCTTACAGTCCATCTGTTATCTTTCCTCCTCATGACATGTCCTGCCCAGGTCCACTTCTTTCTTTTAATTGATATAATAATATCGGCTACTCCTGTCTGTTCTCTGATCCATTCTGCTCGTTTTTGTCTCTTATCTCTTAGATATCCCAATTAATACCCCTTAATTCTTCTAGTAGTTCAGCTAGTCTGGCTTCACTTGAAAGAGTTCACGTGTTAAGAGTCGCTACGTTAATTTCCAATGACCGCCTGTCTGGGTCCAGAGGCTTTTTGAGTCTTTTGTTCCCATACCCGTGTGGTTGCATCCGCGGCTAGAAGCTCCGTTGATGTCACCGTCGTAGGTCCAGGGTTCGGATGGTTCTGTCACTTGGGAGGTGTTGGCCATGGTGTTGCACCAGGGAGGCCAGTTCCTGTTCTGGTGCGCAGTTGAGTTACACAGATGAGGCATGGTGGTGGTGAAAGCCCGCATACATCTTTGCCCGAATGCTCCGTTGGGGGAGAGTTCTTTAAGAGATGTTGGAGTGTATGCTTTGGTCAAGCGATGGTATAAATGTTAAAGGGAAACAGGAGAGACGAAAGAAGATACATAGAAGAAAAAAATCAAAAAAAAGGAAAAAGAAAAGAAAGAAAAACGGAAAAAGGCACAGGCCACGAGGATTCGAACATGGGACCCTTCGGTCTGCTACGAAAGCGTGACCAAGTTGTCTGGGTGGCTGGGTCGCCGATGTGTTTAAGAGCAGGTTCCTGCTGCCCCGTCTCGCGAACTGTGGTGCGATGTATTCAGAATGTCCACGATGCAGCACTTTTGCTGATTCCGAAAACCAGGACGGCATGTCTAATCGCGTCATCTGCCTCGTGCCATTTTCCGCCGCCTTTGGCTCGCCCACGGCCGCTGGATAAAAACGCACCTCGTGCGTTGCTAATCGACCGGTCGTGGCTCGCCATCTCGCGTAGTTTTGAGAAAGCACGCCTTTCCTTTCTTTTTTTCTTTTTCTCTTTAACGCGGCAAGGTGGTTTTCTCAGGGAAAGAGGGGGAGGGGAGTACGTAACGCACGAAGCGGGTGAGGATGCGTATCAGCCTAGCTCGCACTCACGGAAGCGCCGTGATGAATTCCATGTGCCCTTATATAACTTGCTTGATATCCAACCTCCGCCACTGGAGGTTGGATCACTGGCGCGCCGATCAACGGACACCCGTCATCAGCCACAGCCAAGAAAATGCACCTTGGCAGAGTCAAGGTGGGTTGTACCAATGTCTACGGTCTCGCGCCTTTCTTCAAAGAGAGCCTTATGTCGGAAGTGAACGAATCCTCCTACCTCGTCATAGCGTTTGACGAATCGTTAAACAATGTTGCACAAAAGGAGCAAATGGACGTGTTGGTTCGCTTCTGGTCGGATGCAGAGGAAAGCGTGAAAACTCGCTACCTGACGTCATGCTTTCTTGGGCGCACTCGAGCTGAAGAATTTGTGTCCGCATTTAAAAAGGCCAGAGGGACTCTCACGATCAAAAATTCTTCAGATTTCAATGGACGGCCCAAATGTGAACATGAAGTTTCTCTGCGAGATCAAGGAAGAACTGCGTGAGTCTAATGACGGCCGCCAAATTCTCGACGTTGGTAGCTCTGGGCGTCACGTAGTGAACGGCTCGTTCAAAACGGTACACACAGTAACAGGGTGGCAACTCATGGAATTTCTGCGGGCCGTGTACAATTTGTTCAAATGCGTACCTGCCCGACGCGCTGAGTATGCACGCATCTCTGCAGGAGTAACATTTACCCATTGAAGTTTTGCGCCGTGCGGTGGCTTGAAAATGTCCGCGTAATTTCGAGGGCCCTTGAGGTTCTGCCGTACATGACGGTGTACGTCGAGTCGTGTCGAAATGAGAAGAAACGACTGACCAGCGCCAGTTACGCCGTGGTCGAGACAGCCATCCGTGTGCTGCGTGCGAAGTTGACTTTTATGCCTACAGCGTCGCGGAAGAACTGCAGCCGTTTCTGGCACAGTTCCAGAGCGATGCACCGATGCACCCATTTCTTGGCACAGCACTGGAAAAGGTTCTGCGATCACTTATGAGCAGAATAGTGAAAGGAGATGTGTTGATGACAGCAGACAGTCCATTGAAGTTGATGAAAGTAGATATGGACCTTCTTGCGAACATTTTTCCGAAGCCCAAGACTGATCTTTGCTCTGCCGCGAAAAATGCGCTCCGAAAAGCCCCGGAACTTTCAGAGTTGACTATCTTTCAGTTCAGAAGTGACTGTGGCGCTTTTATGAAGAACTGCGCCAAAAGGTTTGTGGAAAGGTCGCCGCTCAAGCTGACGAGGGGGTCGTCATCTCTCGATCCCTCGTTCGCGCTTATTCCCGAGCTTAGGGAAAGACGTTTGATTGACGCACTTGAGGTATACTGACGGAACACCAGTGGATGAATGGAACAGAAGCTGATCAGGCTATGCGGTCATATAAGCATGTATGTTTTTTGGCCTCGACGTAAGCAGCACTGAAGAATTTTTATAGGAGTACGGATCGCCTGGATGCCCTTTGGGCACACATCTGTGGTCCAAACAAAGAACGGCTGACTTTTGCCAAAACGATCCTCTCTCTTTCACGCGGAAATACATCCGTCGAGCCGGGATTTGCTATCAACAAAGACTGCCTAGTAGAAAATCAGAAGGAACAATCTTTGTTTGCCGAACGAACCGTTTTCGACGCCGTTTCGTCAGCTGGAGGAGTTGCCAGCTGGCCAAGAGAGAGAGAGAGAGATAGAGATGATAGGCGGAAGGCAGGGAGGTTAACCGGAAGAAAAATATCCACTTTGCTACCCTGCACTGGGGAAGGGGTGAAGGGAGACAGAAAGGGATGGAAGAAAAGAATAAAGGGAGAAAGAGAGAGGTCAAATCGCGCACACACACAAGCACGGCATGTGTCAGAGACGGTTCACGTGGCCCGTTGCGCGCAAAAACTTGAGCACAGCCTTCGTGGCTTTCTGCTGCGAGACACTATCGTTCCGGCATTCCAATATGGTTTGCTCAGACAGCGGTCGACCATCAAGGCGGGACAATTCTGCGGCGAGAGACTGTCGCTGGGAGCAGTACCCAGGGCAATCGCAGAGGACGTGCACAATCGTTTCCTCGCTGCCGCAGTGAACACTGGCAGCACTGTCTTCCAGTCCAATGCGATAGCCGAAACTTCTTGTGAACGGCGTGCCTAGCCACAAGCGGCAAAGTACGGTCATTTCACAGCGGGTAAGCCCACGCGGAACTCGAAGTTGTAGGGATGGGTCGAGGCGGTGTAGACGGGTATGTAGAAGACCAGGAATGTTCCACTGCGCTATAGCCATATCGCGCGCAAGCGAGCGAAGTTTTCTTACTCCATCCGTTCTAGACAGTGGGATGGCTTGCAGCACTTTAATTTCATGAGCATGTTTCGCAGCAGTATCTGCGTGTTCGTTGCCGATTATTCCAGAGTGGCCTGGTAGCCACTGTAACGTGATGTGATGGCCTTTGTCGGTTAAGTGATGATAGAGCTGTCGTGTTTGAAGCACTAATTGGTCTTGCGGCCCGCTATGTAAGGCCGATAATAACCAAGAGAATGTTTCAAATGGTCCGTGGGGCGAACGCGCGTTGGAAGGAGGAGCTCAAGACTAGAACAGATAGGACCGACGTGTTAAAAAAGGAGCGTGAAAGGAAGCGTACTGCTGCCTCTCTGAAGGAGCTAGAGCCAAAAAAACAAAGTTTTGGCGGGCGCCGAGATACAGGTTTCCCTCATACAAACAGAAATCGGCTGTCTGAAGCAGTGACACAACACTGTGGGTGTAACAGGACATTTGAATTTACAGCTGCTGAGACAGAATTAACTCGTAGCGTCGTTCAGTTATCAAATTGTTGAGGTGGTAATTAATTGATAAAAATAGCTCGAGTTCAAAAAATGTTTTTCTATGTATGCACCTCCTTTTATTCGTATTTGAAAATTGCTTATTCTGTTTTCAACGTCGTCCCTTTTTAGAAAATTTTAGTTTGCTGTGCACCTAACTTTTACTAACCGCTCTTTTGTTTTTGTATGAAATACATATTTGCTTACCAGTCTAAGGCGATCAAGTCATTTTCAAGTCTTTGAGGATGTTTGCGTAAATGTACGGCGGTGGTTTTCTGTCGCGCAAAGTTTTTGCCGTACGGGCATGTTTTCGACCCTCCGTTTGAAATTTCGCTGCATGCTCACTGGAAGGTGTTGCCACTTCCTAGGACTTATATACAAGAAGCGTTTGTAATGATTGTGTTATGCCCTAACCACGCGTACGCGGTACAACGTGTTACCGCGTGGCGTGTAGACTCGGCGTCCTCTCCCTATGGAGGTAGAGGGCGCGCGGCTAGACGAAGCGGCGCGCCCTCTCACCACAGGGAGAGGACGCAACGCCGAGTCTGCACGGCACGCGGTGACTGATAAACAGAACTGATTTCTAGCTTGGGCGCATCGCGCGGTCTGCAGCAACGCCGATGGGCAACGCCATTTCGCGGTTTCGGTTTGTCCGCGTGATTGCAACGGAGGCGCGTGAAACTTGATGTTTATCTTCATCAGCACTCCTTTGCGGCAGAAGTTGATTTTCATCTTTATTGGCGTAGCTTTCAGCTTATTTATTATCGACGCTTACGAGGGATTCTTGGTGTTCTTGATTACTGAGTTCGCTCTATCCAAGGCAGCCGAACGCAGACACTGTGTGTGCCAACACAGCTGGTTGCTTCAAGAGGAGAACAGCGATGCGTTTTATGTCCGCAGACTGGGATGAGGTGCAGTGCGTAGACCAGATTTTCAAGCAACACCGTTCTAAAATACTATAAAACAATTTACTGTGATAAGTGATGCTGACACCAAAATACTGTTTTTCATTTTTTCTCAATGTTTTTTCGACCTTACGCATTTCGTACACTCAAAATCCGCAATTTCACAATTTGACCATCTGGGAAAGCATTTTTTGTTTTTTTTTCTTTTTAATTGGGCCTTCAAAGAGCTAAACATGCTTACTAGTGACGGCATTGGGTGACATTGTGCCTACCCGCATCGACATGAAAAAAGGTTATATACCCCTCAGGAAATTTTGCAAAAATACTCATGGACAACCTGGAAATCTCAGGGAATTTAGCAATGCCAACTTGGTAGGCACCCTGAGACGTTAAAGAACCACAGGTGGTCAAAATTTCCCAATTCCTTTCAACTATTCATTCCCTTTCATCCACCTCCGTGGACGCTGAGCCGTGCGTCCAATAAGCACGGTTTCTGTGATGGAGATAATGTGATGGAGATAATGGAGATGTATTTCTGTGATGGAGATAGTGGGTTCGATTCCCAGTGCCAATAGCACCCGCTCTCCATTTTCAATTTATGAAGTCCCGGGCACGACCTACTGTACTTCTGACCCGCCCGGCGAGCAGAACGCCCAGCGCGCATGTGCTAGCTCCTTTTTCTACATCTAGGGGCTTTCAGCCGCGGATGTGGCGGCACCAGTTACCCCAACCACAGCGCTTCAAGGCGGTCGTCTCCTCGCGCTGAGCCGAGATTTCTGCGCGAGCAGGCACTCTGCGCAGCAAAGAAAACATTTGCAAATATGATTCGATTGGGTTAAATCAGTGATGACAGCACAGCGTAGTTCCCAGCAATGCGCGCCCGTGAGCAATAGATCAAGTTTGTCTCTAGAACTGACATGCGCAAAAATATCGCTGTGCACTTTGTAAACAAATACGCACGCTTTATATTATACTAATGAGCTGAACTCGCGTATCTGCTTTCGCTCAATAACATTGTCCAAATTCGCTAACTCACAATAAAAACTAACATATATCGAAAGGCTCTAAGCAAGCTGCACTTTTTGACAAGGAAGCTAAAAAACACGCCTCCCAGCATTAAATTAAATGCGTATAAAACTCGTATTAGGCCAGCTTTAGAGTAGGCGGACATAATATGGGCCCCACACCAGAAATATTTATCCGATAAGTTGGAACGCATACAGAAACTAGCATTGCGCTTTATATATTCGCAGTTTTCACGACAAACGTCCATTACGAACTTGCGTGTCAGGGCTAACATTCAACCACTGGTACAACGTAGAATGATTTCTAGATTAAGATTTTTCTACATCCTTTATCATGGCCCTTATCGAATGCCCCAAGCGACATACATTCATCCACACTTGAGACATTAATCTCGGACGAATCATAATAAATCAATACGTCAACAAAGCTGTCATAATAACACTTACAAGTATTCTTTATTTCCGTACACCATTTCCCATTGGAATATACTGCCTGCTGATATTGTAAACTGCTCATCTGTCGATGAGTTCATGAGCAGCATTCAAAATTTAGAATTTGATTGGTAAAGGAATATATTTAATGTCATTAGTATTCCATGTGCAACCCCGCGAGCCTGCACAGTTATTATAATGCTGTTTTCCTGTTTATATGAACACCTTGTTTACTATGCAATATGCATATTTCTTGATCATTTTGTATGTGCCCATACTCTTTGCTCTGTATACATGGTTCCATTTTTTTCAATCTTTGTGTACTCAAATTCAACCCACTCCTGCATGGGCCCGAGGAGGGCCTGCAGTATTGTGAAAATAAAAAAATAAAAATTTTTCACTTGCGTGACCGAAAAAAAAAAACAAATTAAAAAAAAAACACCGCCCAAGCACTCCGTACAGATGGTTAACCAGCGAAGCTGAAAAGTGCGGCCCCGGTGCTTAGCAGTGGGTTTATGCCGACGGTGTATTGAATGAAGCCTTTCTCAGAAATCGGTTAGATGTTTGTGTCTGTTAATGAGGTAGGGCGCACGTTTGGCTTGGGTTTACGACAGTGTTCACACGCCGCACACTGTTCCTCGCATTATCACGTTATGAGGCTTATAGCGCACAGAAAGACAAGGACGAAGAAATACGTGACACACAAGGACGCTAGCTTGAAAAAGTTGTATATATGCATGGGTCCTTTGCTCCTAATAACGATTATTGCAAGTTAGCGCATGTGTGTGTCACGTCTTTCTTCGTGTTTCCCTTTTCACGCACTATAATCCTCACAATGCCATACCAACAAGCCCAAGCCACTGCTTTACTGCTTTATCACGGTCATGAAGGAGTGTAATGAGCGGTTCATTCTGTTTAACTCGCACCGAAAGCAGGCGTTGGCCCCGGCGAACGCGTTCCCACCATTGCCACGTTGAAGCTGCTCGGCCGGCAACGGCGCTTCGTCGGCTTGCCGTTGTCGCTTGCGTTCGATCTCTCGAGTTAGCTCGGCGTCGTGGTTAGCAGCATCAGCCCGCCAATAGAGAGATTTATAGCGGAAAATGCTTGCATTAGCGGGTTACGCGCGCGAAATTTTTGTGGAGCCCTATCTGACGTCGTTTTAGTATTGCGTAAACACACCGATCAGCCGCAAAGCGAAAAACTTCGCTGCGTCATCTATGTGCAAGTAGTGAAAGCGGAAAAACTGAGCGGTTCAAAACCATTACTACAGTGTACTAGAAGAGGGCAGTGGGCTTACTCTCCGGCGGAGGCTATGGGATGGGGTGACCCCACGAACGTCACCTGTGTGTGCTTTTCTCTTCGCCAGAGCGGTGGCGCTGGCATCGCCTTTTATGGAACGTGGGAGGAGCGTTGCGGCTGAAAGTGCCGGCCAGCTCTTGCAGAGCAGCAGTTGTCGAACCACGTTTTGTTGCTGTGGACGTTGTAGCGCCGAGTTTTTGCCGTCATCGTTGAACCGTACGCACCACGCAAGAAATTAGTATGCTTTTTAGTGCCTGAGCCGTGCCGCGATATCGGCAAACGCACTGCTACGCGCCTGGTTGCCAAACAGGCTACGTGTTCGTGAAGGGTGGGCGGAAGCTATCGTTGTTCGGCGTCCCGAAGGATGAGAACAGGCGTAAAGAATGGGGGGGAAAAAATCTGCACAGAGCGGACAAGCCCCTGGAAGACATCAGCGCAGTGTGCGAGCTCCACTTCGAGCCGCGTTATGCCCTCAGAGACTATGTGCACATTATCGAGCGAAAAGAAGTGCGGGTACCTCGTGGGAGACCCGTTCTCCGCGTCGGTGCTGTGCCAACGCTTCTTCCCGATCTGCCAGCTTACCTTAGTAAAAAGCCGACACAAGAGAGGACCGCTTGTAAGAGGAAGCGATCGGAAGCTTCAGACGGACCATTAAAGAGGGGTGGGCGGTGGACTTACTCTCCGGCGGAGGCTATGGGGTGGGTCGGCTGGGAGTTGTTCAGCACAGACTTTCCATCGAATTTGGTTGCAGTGTACATGCAGCTACCCTCACAGCAAAAGTAATTAGTTTTTAGGTCGTCATTTTTATGTGAAAGGACAAAACAGTGACAAAGCAGGAAAGCGGCAGAGGGCCAAGCAGCTGAAGCTGAGCCGTTGCACATGAAGTGAATAAAATGTGTGAATTAGTGGCTGGATGGTATACCTTATTTCTGCCAAATAAGAGCTTCATGTCAGGAACGTGAGCTTCGTGTGTATCTTAATTTCGTTATCCATTATGTCACTGTACATATGCCTAACAGACCTGTAACTGCATAATTATGGTTATTAATAACCCCAGAAAACTATATATACTGTGCCACGTGCAACAACCGAAGTAGAACAAAAAATATTTGAGCTACAATTTCAGCACAGCAATGGCACAAACCCAGCCAGCTCGCCTGCACGTTATAGCTTATCTAGGAAGCGAGCGTGCGCTGTTTTATAATTATCTGGTGGAAGGCAGAGCATAACCTTGTTACAAAATCATTTTAGGTTAGGTCTACATGGCATGTAACCGTATATTTGGTCGCTGTATGATCGTCCTTTTCGCCGAGGTGTCATATTCGGGAAAACACGATGTGGCCTGAACAGATCTGGTGTTTGTCAAAATATGCAAAGAACTCTAGGTCACCCCCCTCCCCCCCCCAAAGAAAAGAGCGTTAACTGCGTCGAACTAGAACGGAGAAAGCATACGCTGCGTAGGCTGCCATCGACTCACTTTCGGCAAACGCTATCGCAATAAGAAAGGAAGAAACGGCGAGGCGTGAGCAACATACGCTCTCAATACATGGGCAGTCACTACATGAAAATTTATTAGGAATATCGAAGAAACGAGCGTCGCAACTCTTACAAGCGGCCAGCAGCCAGCAACTTCTGCAGGCGAAGCTTCCATCAAAGATGCCTGTGGCGCCACCTCTCCAATGCGACGCCAACTGCGCCAGACGAGCGGCGGAGTAAGCCCACTGCCCTCTTCTAGTACACTGTACCATTACTAACCGTTTACATCCATGCCAAGCCTTCGAAACAGCCTATACAGTGCTTGTTTCTCTTACAGGTGTTTTCTCTTGCGCGATCACATGCGACGACGATGTCATCGCCAGTGCTGTCGGACACGCACGCACAGTGACACTAAATCGAGGCACTATATGCAGTCTAAAATCTGCGGCTCACCGCTGTCTGACGAGCGCTTCGAGCGATGCTTTCGCTGTGCATATAAACCAAGAGTCGACACCGAAAACAACCCTCTCACCGTTCGTAGTCCGTTACTGAAGCAAGAATACCCGAAGCGACCGGGGAACCAGATTAGGTGCTTTTTTGCCTGTCCAAGATGCAAGTGCAGAGAGAACGCGAGCGGCTTCTTAGCATACCGAGCCTTTCATGTATGCTCTGGTGGCAGCTCGCGAGTCTGTGAATATAGTGGAACGGTTCGTGGTGGCCATGGCGATAGCTACTGCCACCTGTTCGGCTTTAGCGCCGTTCGTATTTCTAATCGTAAGCGATGTCTCCTCCCGCAGCGACGTAGCCACTGAAATCCGGTTCGCCGGTCACGTGGGCAGCGATGCTCATGAAGCCGTCCCTAACGCCAACGAACTTCCAGGCGCCGCGCCGGAAGTGGGCTCTCGGAGGGCACCGGCAAAGAGACCCTCTCCACACTTTTAACGAAGTTTGCAAGCACTACTAATTGGGGCGTCGGAAGTTTCCGCTTCCATACCAAGACCTAAACAGACCACCTTGCGAATGCTACAGATGGAGACGTATTCACTTATTGAATCAAAATTCATAGAAGGCGTCAACCCGAGCTGTCCGCGTTGTGGGCATCCCAGGTGCACCCTTCAGCACATGATCTGGCAGTGCTCTTGTGCGAGGGCTCAGGGTCTTCCTCCACGGAGTAAGAGCAGCTCAGGGCTGTCCGGAGAGCCCGCGAAGTAGCTGAGATATCTCAACCTCCTGGCTCTAACGTGGGTGCGGCCCGCAGACGGTAGCGCGTGACAGGGGCATTCATCGTCTTCTCATGCAGGACCAAATAAAAGTTCTTTGCCGCCTGACCCGAAGCGAAAACCAGCAGCACTATTTATTGTTAGTCAGCTAGTCCCACAAGGCAGCACGATAGACGCGAAGCGGGCAGACGTCACTTAAAGGGGGCCACCATGCTCTCCGTGCTAAACAAACTTAGCGAGCGTTTTGCGTCTCCGCTAAGTTCGAAAAATAAGGAGCGAGCGCTAAACGCAAAGCTGGAATAGCGTTCTATGCATGCGCAGTCTGACCCCACTAAATTTTATCCTTTAGCGGGGAGCAACTTACTCTCTATTGGCACTTGCGTTCCGTTTCGCGATTTAGCGCAGGTTGGAAGGCTGCCGTATCCTCGGCACGCAGTCCGGGCCTGTTATTGTGCCCGGACTGAAGCATCGACCCGGCGAACACGAATTAGCTCACGGTTCTGCTGTCGGTGCTGTTCGGCAGTTCGTACGATCCGTCGCCTACTGTTACGAAGGACGGGTGGTGTAAGGGGACTGTGGTAGCCCCACCGCTTCGAAGAGACGCTGGAGTGAGGAGCCAGGAACGACGGCCGATCGAAGAAGACTGACAAAAGACTTTATACAATATTGTACATAACCCACGGTCGTGTCTCCGTGAAGAGCTCTTGACACGGCCGGGTCTCCATGAGCAGTCGCCGGTGCACCCCCGATGCACCCGCTTTTCTCCCCTCGTTCGGTCGCTTCCTCCTCGCGCTTTTCCACGAAGCGGCTGGAGTGCGGTGTCGGTCCGTGCCTGCAGTCATGCCGGGGGGGTCCTCCCAACGTCCCTTGTTGTTTGTTCTCGCCGACCGGCGACCGGTGAGGTGGCTTCCGAAAGATGTCAACGGATGACACACGAGCGCCTTCCGGGGATGCCCGCTGTGGGGTCGGTCGCTGGTGGAATTGCACGTGCTGGCAAGGGAATTTGAGGCACAACACTACCCATGTGGAAGTTGTAAGTTGAAACTGCCGCGCGAGAGCTCGGCGGCACGGATGCGACGGGATGAACGACGTCAATGAAGGCACACAGGCGCGTTCGGCATGTGCGGGGGCAAACGCGGTCGGCGTCGGCAGCAGTTGTACGCGTCCAACTATGGCTTAAGGCCCAACCACAGGCACGCGTAAGCACGCGCCTACGCGTCAAAAGCGTCAAAAGCGTCGCCGCGCGTCACCCTCGGAGGGGGCTGACGGACCGAGACGCGTCGACGCGAGGGTATCTAGCAGTGTCAGATATTTTCGCCTCGCGCACGGCTCGCGTCTACGCGCCTGCCACGCGCCAACCAATCAGAGGCCGCGGAACCACCCGCGGCTAGGCCTAGCATGGCGGCCGCCGCAGTACAGCCGCGAAAGCACGGCGGAGTTCTGGTTCTGGGGAAGCGCGGAAGCGTTTCGGAATTAACGTGTCGTCAACCGTAGCCCACAGCGATACGATCAAGGACCGCGATTGTCGCAGGGTGATATGATATCGTGCCCACCGTGATTTTGCCAACAGTTCCAGCTGACCTTCTGCCGGCGTGAGTGCGATCGCTGCCGAGTCAAAACATCGTCGACATCGTACTGGAGACTGCTGCTGCGCCTGTGCTTGTGTCTTTACTTGTGCTTGAAACGAGTGGAGACATGCTTTCGAATTTCGAAAGCTGGACCGTCACCTGTTGCTAATTCAATTGTGAGCGATGTCAGTAACTAGCGAAGGCCTCTGGCGCGGCCCGTCGACTTCGCCCGAAGGGGCACAGTTGAGAAACTCGGGTGACGGATGTTGATGTTTCTTTGTTTACGTCGCAACGTAAACGTTATAACAACGCCCCTGATCGTGACCGTGTGTGGTGCTTACGCAAGAATGTTGAACCGCTGCATGCTTGTTTTCAACATCGGCACCTGCCACCATCGCTGCCAAAGGTGGACCGCGCCCTCGCCAGCACTTTCCGGTGATATCTTGCCACGAACATGAGTGTATTGCGCACTCTACGACACTCAAACATTTGTTGATTCGAGACAAATTGTTTAGGTGTAGTGTCAAGCCAGCAACAACGGACCATCGCTTACGGCTGCGATCAGCTGTTACCGGTGTCGTTGCTGTGTTTAGAATTCAAGCTCGAACGTACACGAAAGTGGTGTTTGAAAAAGAAAATTGCATGCACGAAGAAATGCTGCTTTTGCTCTTGTTCTGCTTTCCTACAGTGCACTGCACATTGGCACATGCGTAGTACAAAGCAAGGTATGTGCAATACCTTGCTTTGTACGCTGTCTGCTCTGACAAACACACGGACAGAGGTGTAATGCAAGAGCAGGTATCATTCATCGAGTAACGAGGATCTAAAGAAGATTGCTTTTTGAGGGTTGTTTACATAGCATGTTTTTTAGCGCTTGCCGTCTCATCAGAGCTTGTGAATGAGATGTGCCTTTTTAAATATCAAATGCATGACAATTTAAAAATGTGAGGACAGCATGGCCCCAAATGTACTCGCATTATTCGCTGAATAAGCAGTGTGCAATATTAGAGTACAGGGCATCATTGAAGAGACACGTAGGGCAGTGGGCAGCAATGGTAGCTGATATAAACATTGGTCTGTGTAAATTAGGAACAAAATCCTGATAAGGGCTATGTAAATGACAGCTGGTTTGCCCGAATGACCTTACATTATTGCACAGATCTATCCCGTGATTCCTATCATGAAGTGCCATATCTATAACCATCAACACCTATCTGCCCATTCATTGTTTCTTTTTTTTTTCTCAGCACCGTGATTTGAAACAGAATTATTTTTTGACAATTTCAAATAACAAGATCAGATGGTAACAATATATAAGGAATAACATGGCAAGGATTATTCAATTTTAAAAGTTTGTGCGTTTTCCCACATATGCTAGTACTCATGCACTTTTAACGTGGCCGAAATGCCAAGAATTTCAGCTTCTCAATGTTAACAACTTGCAAACCTGTCTGGACAGGTACTGTATTGCATGTTTTCAAGTGACATAAGTCGCATCATATGGTTATGAACACATGTTGTGTCAATAAAGGCCTCTCAACCAAATATTGCTCATAAAGGCGTCCTACAGCTGTGCTTGGTCAGAATTATAGAGGTGATAGCACTCACATCACACAATTAAGCGCGTCTTGTGTTTACAAAAGACCTCTGGCCACAAATAATGCTCAAAAGTATGACAGAACAGTACTGTCTTAGGATTTTGCTTGTAATAGAAGCCACATCGCAATGTTACAAGCACACCTTTTTGTAATCACTAATCTCTCTTTGAATTGCTGTCAAATGTCCTAAAAGAGTGCTTTGTTAGTATTTTGCAAGTAATAGTAGTCATCGTGCACACCTTTTGGCAATAAACGACTTCTCATTCATGAATTTCTCTTACAGCACTACAGAACAGTGCTTTGTTAGCACTTAAGGAGCAACAGTACTCGCATCATACAATTATGAGCACATTTTATGTTAATGAAAGACCCCTCATCCACACATAGCCCCCAAAAGCATGCTAATGGAGCGTTTACGTAGAATTTTAAGAGTGGACAGTAGTCACACAATAAATTACAAACATGCCTTGTGTTAATAAACAATTAGTGAATCACAAGTAGCCGTCCAAAGCATTCTAAGTTGCATTTGGTTAGAATTTTGGGAGTGATGGTAGTTGCATCACACGATTGTAAGCATGCCTTTGTTTATAAATGACCCCTTAACCATGAATTTCTCTTGAAGCATTTTAAAACAGTGCTTGGTTAGAATTTTAGGAATGACCGGAATGATAATTATCATGTCAGGCAATGATAGGCTTGTTTTATGTTGTTAGAGGACACTGACCACAAACAAACTACCAGACAGGACTTTACAAATGAGGGCTGCCCATGATTTTCTACCTATACTGTGTGGATAGGCAGTGACCCACAGTATGTGTATAGTTGGTAACAGCCTCAGCAAAACCTAACGATGTTGGCATATGCCTAATGGATATTTAATATATATATAAACGAGGCTGTAGTTTACATAGGACTTCAGTGGTCAGAATATAGCAAGAGATATTTGGAAGTGACATGCTTTGATACTACTTAAAATTGTGTAGTAACCGCACCCTCTTGGGCCTTAACTAGGTTTGGCCCTCGGATAGTGGCGGATCATCACAGTCCAGTTATTTCGGCCATGCTTACATTATCCCCAATATTGCACTGTAATAAAATTGAATACTAAGGCTTCTATAATGTCTATTTGCTATGCAAGCACACAATGTACGTTGTGCTTGCCATCTTTCATTGCTGTTGTGGTAGGACCCGTGTCGACATTAAAGCTTTTTTTCATGATAATGACAGATACTATGCAAACTTGTTTGAATCAAGGTGTGCACTTCCTTTTTCAGCTTAACTGTCTCTGCATGAGTGCACTATTCACTTTGGCAGGACATGGTCATCTTGAAGCTGACCGCAACAGTAGCTCATTATCAGCAATCTGTATTGGTGCTGCTTATCTCATTAGCAGGTGAAAATCTACTGTTGTGTGAAAGGTCAAGGCAGGATCCTATAAATAAACAATGAAAATAGTTGACCACATTCATTCAAAGTAAGGTGAGGAAGGAGCAAAATAATGTGCTTGGTTGATGATTGGAGCTTCTCAAAGGTAGCACATATAAGAACCTGTTACGCATATTTTGAGGCATGAATATTATGTTGATGACCGTAATATACAGAAATGCCACCTCTTCACCTATGTGAAATCCATTAGATACTATGCCTAATATGTAGGGAACCTTAATTTTTACTACTTACAGCAAACGTCTAACTTTAAAAAAAATATTTTTCTGTCAGTAGCCATAAGTCAGTGTACTGGTCTCGCACATTTGACCAGTACATACAAAAATTTGCATTGAACATTATGAATGTGTGAATAACGTGACTGATAGGACATGACATCAATAACATGACATGGATTAATTCAGGATTAATGATAATGAAATTGTGTGGTGGTACACGATTAGAGGGCACTGAAGCAACAGACGCAAGGGACAAATGCATAGAAACACACTGGGACACTGTGTGTCTGCGCATTTCTCCCTTACAAGTTGACATTAAAAATGTTCAGTTACCTCAGTAATGATGAATAATTAATTAAAATTCTCATTGTACTCTGGGCCATAAAATTAATCGTATCCCCGCTGTGAATGGTGCTAGAAAGATGCCATTTCGGGTTCAAGTATTTCCTATCTATAACTTCATGAGTGGTCGGAATCGAACCCACGACCTTTCCCAGATATTGGGAAGTCTGGTCATTGCTCCACTGTAAATATGGAGACAAATATGCTTTCAGATTCAGTTGTATTTAACGTTTAAATGATTAATTTGATAATCGGCTGGACTGGAACCCGCGACATTGCCGAATGGAGAGGGGGCGGGGGAAGGGGGCTGAGTGGCCGTAGATCCGCTGTAAATAAAGGTAGAAAGATGCCGTTTGGGATTTAAGTGATTCTTGGATTTAGGCATTCAATTTCATTAATGGTCAGACGCTCACACGTGGCCTTACTAAAATACAGTGGTGTGCGTGCTCGTTCGTGGGGAAAGGGGGTGGGGGTGTACCTTTGAGTCAGTGACAAATTAATAATGTAGCTCCGCTTCAAAACGATCTAGGAGAGTGCTGCTTGTAACATACGGTCCTGGCGCTCATGGAAATCGAAGCCGCAACCTTCGAGGGGTCGATCATTTCGCTGACACAGAGCGAAGGCGTTGACAGCAAAAGGAGCAAGCGCTGATATAAGTGACTTGTGTATACGTTGTTGCTGTAGGTATTGCGATTGCAATTATTACTTAAACAGTCAAAACAATTGTGCGAGGTGCACATTTTGTACCTAAACGTATTCTATATATCTAGGAAAGCATGCGGACAGCACGGAATGAAGTTCAAGCATCAGTGCGCCTCAAGCACGACTCGGGAGCTACCGCCGCCGCGCTGACGCGTCGCCGCGTCTGCTCTGTGGTTGCGCGCCCTTCCCCTCCACCGACGCGAGGCGACGCGCCTGACGCGTAGGCGCTTGCGTACGCGTAGCGACGCGTGCCTGTGGTTGGGCCTTTACTTCACTGCTCCACCTTGCTTCTGCTACGCTTCGCGACGCTATACTGACGGCGAAGCCAATGGCGTGCGCACTCGGGTACGACGCAGAAAACCATGTCACTGGGCGGCGAAGCCAATAAAGAAGTCTCTGCGCACAGGAGACGAACGGATTTTCGTTTCGCCTAGACCATTTCCCCCTTTACTACAGTAGGATACAACATAATGAAAAAAAAAACAGCAATTGTCAACAAAGGCCGACGGACCGCGCGCGCCAGTGTTACTCCGCAAGCCAATCGCAGAAGCAAACGAAATTGTCGTCATGCGACCTTTTCAAAATGGAGACGCATTTATGCCTTCCGTACCTGCGGAGCGTCTGCTGTTCTTGAGTCCTTTCATCGCTACAACACATGATGTGATTGAGAAGCATGGAAAGTGTGGAGTCTCACCGTTTCCATCTGCGCCCCGCCACGGTGGTCTAGTGGCTAAGGTACTCGGCTGCTGATCCGAGGGTCGCGGGATCGAATCCCGGCCGCGGCGGCTGCATTTCGATGGAGGCGAAATGTTGAGGCCCGTGTGCTGTGCGATGTCAGTGCACGTTAAAGAACCACAGGTGGTCGAAATTTCCGGAGCCCTCCACTACGGCGTCTCTCATAATCAGAACTGGTTTTGGGATGTAAAACCCCACAAAACAACAAAACAACAACCGTTTCCATCTGCAAAAGGCCGCCGTACAGTTCACTTCGCTTCCGAGCCCGTTTTACGCGTGAAACTTCACTAAACTGAACTGAATAAACTCGGGTGGCGGGGCCTGTGGCGCGCCGGGTTTTCGCTGCTGTATCCGCTGGAACCGGTGTCGGAAATTCCAAATGGCGCAGTGCATCAGAGAGGATGTGGCAAGATGGGTAAGCCAGCGAGAAGTATTCATCATGGATGACTTCAATGGACACCTCCAAGCCCTGGATGGGTTAAAAGATACCAGTGGGGAGCTACTCTTAACACTGGCGTGCACGCTTGGATTACATATACTAAATCTCGGTCCAGAGTGCGAAGGCCAGTACACTTGGTGTGCCAGGAACAGTCGCAGCTGTATTGATTACGCGCTTGCGACACCTACTCTGGCACGCTGTCTCACACACATGGGCATAGATGAAAATGGTTAATTCAGCCTAGGAAGCGACCACAACCGCATCCAGTCGACATTTTTTTATCCTCCTGGTGAACAAGTACAAAGGAACATCGCAACCCAGCTGAAAGACACCTCCCACAGACGGCGTATGCTGTAATCGCAGAAGCATTCGAGAAGAGCTTTAGACCGATGGAACCACCAAATTATGATCAGCTTGCACTCGAATTGAGACGCACCGTGAAGGAGCACGAAATTCGCGTGAATTCCCGCGGTGGCCTAAAGCGCACAGGCTGATGGGACAAGAAGGTGCAACGTGCCCTTGTCGCAAGACGAACTGCGAATCGCGCTCACAGGGCATCTGCTAGAACATCCCCCGGAGAAGAGTGCATGCGTGCGTGGGAAGAATACGTCAGACTCAAAATGGAGATGTGGGCCCTCGTACAAATGAAAATGGCTCAGCACAAACAATTGCGAGCTATTACAAAGGCAGGGTATAATGGTACCAAGAATTTTTGGAACTGCGTGTCATCGTTAGACCGCAAGTCCCCAAGCGCCCGAAATTCGACATCATTCTGATAACCAACTGGCCTCCCGGCACACCTCACGGCCCACATGCAAGATCTCTTCAATCCCACACATGGTGAACCGATCGGAGCAGTCAACGGCGACCCAAACGAGACTGACAAACCAAGTGAAGAGGACATTTAGCAGATTACAAGGATCGCTCTTGAGCGTGCACTCCCGCGTATAAGTGCAACAACGACTACCGGACTGGACGGCATACTGGCGGGCACTCATTCATTTGTGAGGTTTAACGTCCCAAAACCAGTTCTCTCTCAAATCAGTGAGTGCCTGTGGTGCTCTCAGGCACTCACTGATTTGTGAGGTTTAACGTCCCAAAACCAGTTCTGATTATGAGAGACGCCGTAGTGTAGGGCTCCAGAAATTTCGACTACCTGTGGTTCTTTAACGTGCACTGACATCGCACAGTACACGGGCCCCAACATTTCGCCTCCATTGAAATGCAGCCGCCGCGGCAGGGATTCGATCCCTCGACCTTCGGATCAGCAGCCGAGTGCCTTAACAAAATGGATTTAGAGTTCCTTTCGAACTCCTAATGAGTTCCTATAGAGTCTAAAGGAACTGAATAGGAACTCGCCGTCTATAGAATGTTTTCCATAGGACGACTATAGATAGTCTAAAATACCTGTCTATAGAAACACGTCATTTCACTCACAATAGAAAGCGTATTGACCTCATATGTACTGAATTCTATAAAGTAACTTTTATAGAGCGTCTTTAAAACTTTCAACGCTTTCTTTCTACAGACTGGTCCACCATACGCGCTCTATAAGTGATGTATCTACTAAATTCTATAAAGTAACCTTTATAGAGTACCTTTAGAACTCTTAACGCTACCTGTCTATAGAATGCATTTCTATATGTCCTCTATAAGGGATCTATAGACGGTGTATTAATACATGTAACATTCTTATGAAAAAGATGTTTCATCAGGGACCTATTTACGCCCATTGCAAGGCAAAAATGTTTTCCATATTTTTCTCCAATTAACATGGTCATGTCGTAACTGCAGCCATGTTGTCGTCACAAACATGTTAATCTACTCGGACCAGCTAGCGTCCTGCCGCCTCCCGCCACGCTTTCCTTCTCTTGGAATCTAATCTGTCGCCCTTAATGGCCATTGGTTACCTTCCCTTCGCGCTACATTTCCTTCCCATATGCTAATTTCATGACCTTGACTTAGACTAGCATATGACTGAAATTTGCGCATGGAAAAGCTGACGCAGCGGTGGTGCAGTGTTAGAGTATCGTGGTCCAGTGCGAGGGGTACCAAGTTTGAATCCCACTGGCGGACCCAGGACCGTCGGTTCTTCTTAAGCAAAGCAGAGCGCCGGACCTCGCCTTCTGGAGAGTACAGTACCCTCTCGAGAGGACATCCCGCAACGTGGCGAGCAAGTGGCATAAAAGGCCTTTTTTTTTCGAAAAATTATTGCGAAAGGTTTCTATTGCCATCCTAAAGAAACACCATGGAAGATCTCTATAGAAATTTGTCCTTACAGTCTCAAAAAGAACTCGGTATAAATTCTCTATTGAAATATGTCTGTACGATCGTAAAAGGAACTGGATAGACATGTTCTATAGGAAAACAGGTATAAAGTTTCTATAAGAATGCGGTGGCCAAATAACTTTTGGAACTCCATAGAAAAATTCTACAGGGCGTCAAAATAAACACCATAGTATTCTATCGAGCAAGTTCAAAAGGTTTTCTAAAAAACGCATTAAAAATTTTGGTAAGGACATAACCACTAGACCACCGTGACGGGGCAGCTCTCAGGCACGGAGGAAGGCAATGTTTTGCAGCTTCTCGATGGAGGAAACATGCCGGTATCGGATGAATTGTTGTTTTTGTTATGCGGGGTTTAACGTCCCAAAACCAGCTCTGATTATGAGAGAGGCCGTAGAGGAGGGCTCGGGAAATTTCGACCACCTGGGGTTCTTTAACGTGCACTGACATCGCACAGCACACGGGCCTCAATAGCAGTATCTCCGCGTAAACTTTTACACCCCTCCGGAACTGTTTGTCAAACAAGAAGAACATATGTTCGACGTGCGTCAGTGAGAGCCGCCAATGTGTTGCGAAGGCGAAGTTTGTGGGGGTGCAACGGGTTCGAACTGGTGCGTGAACTGTCTGCGGCAACACGCCAGTGGCGTCAACGTGAGGTTGGGCGGCTGGCGCTGGCATGTCACGGACGGCTACCGGTGGAGGCTGTCCAGGGCGACCTTGTATGGTCAAGCTATGAGGCACGCAAGGCAAGGAGCAAGGCGGCCTACGAAGGCCGTCTTCGCCTCATGAGCAATAAGCGGTGGGCCTGGCATGTATTTCGATACACAGCCATGATAAGTACGAGCACTCAATGGAGCAGGCGTCTATGCAACTTGTGCAGAAAGTTCAGCTCTCTTTACCGACCCCGTCCAGGAAGCAGAGACATCGATGTGGCAGGCTGCTATGGCGCAAAAATCTAGCCTCGCCCTATACAGAGCCCATAAGACGACTATCTCCGCGGAGCGACTGTACGACAAGTGTCGGCAGCGCCCTTTTGTTTGAGGCCCGTGCGGGAGCGCTCCACACTAACGTGTACAGACGCCACTTCGACCCGTCGATATGGTCCCTAGAATACTTGCTAGTCTGCCGTCTCCACGGCGGCCCCTCCGTAATGCATGCGGCGGTGGCGCTGCTGGCAATCCGAGCGCTGTAGCCGACAAGTGCCCTGCAGGCGGGCTGGTGCAGCCGTTTACAACCGCGCTGGACGCTCTCCCTTTCGCGTCGGAGGCCGGCGACGTTTCCTTTCACGGCGAACGTTAACACTTTGTACTTATAAGAAGGGAATTCTCGAGTGAAATCTAAAGGCGAAGAAGAGGGCCCGATGCATGTCGTCAACCGTTACCTGGAGATAAACACTTTCGCTCAATGGCTGCGCGGTCACGAACGGAATTCTGTTTGTTTTATGTGCGCGTATGCTTCAAACATTTATTGGTTCCTTACAGATGAGAGGATTCTGCAGCGTAAGCAGCTGTGGGATCATTGCAACGACCTATTTTGGTGGCAACGCTTTCCATCGCAGCTATAGCGAAAAGAGAGAGCGAAAGGCTGTGTGCCCCACGTAATCGAACGCGGGAATTCTCAGTGCCAGTCTTGTAGGCAAGTTCTTTACCACAGAGCCACGCTGGCTGTCACTTTTACATTTATTGCCGGTTTTACAACACGTACCACAGAAGAATACAGAACTAATTGCAATACTAGAAGTGAAACTTGGGCTAGTTGGTGATCCATTCCGCTGAAACAGCAGCGCTAACACTAGACGGGGACAAAAAGGACGACACGACACAGGCGCCTGTGTCGTGTCGTCCTTTTTGTACCCGTCTAGTGTTAGCGCTGCTGTTTCAGCGTAATTGCAATACACAAAACCAAGACACTGGTATATTACAAACATGCCGACACTTAGTGTCAGAGGCTGATTATGGTTGTCATTTCATTTTTGCGTGGTGATCACGGTCTCTGCCATATCTAGCCACGATGAAATACATTTATTTGTTTTGTTTTTAGAACAAATGGTGAAGGAATCAGAGGAGGTCTCTGCAGAGCCGCACGTGCTGTACAACCCAACCAATGCCTTCTTTAACGGAGGCATTGACGCATCATATGGCTCTACTTGGAATTAACAACCTATACTTTTCAGAAAGCACAATATTCCAGGACTTCTATCTAGGTCGTAGTAGGAGAGCCATCCGTAAGCGCCCTATACTGTGCACGTTCAAGATTACACTATATGGCGCTTCGTCCTCATAGTGTATCGTCAAATACCCGAAAGCATGCGGGTACAAAGACATTTCTTTTTAATCGTCCTATGCAAACATCCCAAAAGTGTATCCGCTCCCAAGAGTAATAAAGCCATGGTTAATAGGTCTGACAGATCAAAGGGTGGGAACCCTATGGCCAAAATGGAAGTCACGCCTCTCTAAAAATATCCTTACGCACCTCGAATGGAATTTCCACTAACGCACTTCGTATCACAGTCTTGAAACTTCGCTTGATGAGCTGCGACTCGAAGTGTTTCTCGCGCAGAACGCTTTCTTCATCAAATGCCTTGTCACCGCGTTTTATGTTGTAGGCCCACAGCTGCAATCTTTCAATCTCTTTAGGTGCCCGAAACGGCGAATACTCCGTCGCACACGACATGCGCCCTCTGTCACAGTTGGGCACGAAACAGGTACCATCACGTTTCGCTCGTTGCCGCGGAGGCACGGCGAGTTTTTCAAATTAAAACACATCCAGAAGACGCAAAAACCTTCTGCGAAATGAGCGCATATCGTGGCACCATACGGGAGAGGATCGACGTCGAATGTTGCATTTTCAGGCGCGGTCCCTACAAAGACAACAACAAAGCATACGCAGTCACGTGATTGGCCGAAGCCATTTTGGAGCAGCTAAAGGCTCACTGTCGAGCGAAAAAAATTACATTGTAAGAAGCAAAAAAAAAGGAGAGGAGGACACCTTCAGAAAAAACATTGATACGTGTCATAAAACTGCTGTTAAGGGCACTTGTGCAACATATGAGACGTTGGCCTAAATATAACTAGTTATGTCATCGACGTACGAACGTCGGTAAAATGGGCAATTAACTTCATGATATTAAAACTCTTACATTGTAATTTGACGTATCATGAAAGGTCGTCGTCGAACAATTCTGTTTTACGCGTAATGTTCCGCAAGAGTGTTCGACGGTATGAAAGCGAAAAATCGACGATCATATGATTACGCATGATACTTCGTAATGCGAAACATGTCTGCACAGCTACAGGCAGGCCCTCCCCCCGCCTCTTTTGCGCGTTTGCATGGCTTGTTTTTTCCTGTGCATCGCTCGTTGTTCACAAAGAAATGGCCGAGAATATTCCTTGTTATGATTAAACACCGCAACTGCGCCCCCCCCCGCTTTGTCTCCTTTTCAAACCGCCATTCTTTTGGCCATTGCATGACGTCCTTTCATTCTGCACGCACCTGCTACGTTTTACGCCGAGCGCAACGGCGCCGCGAAATCGCAGGAACGGGCGCGCATAACTGCGATCTAAAAAAGAAAAAGAAACTTCAATAACGTTTTGAAGAATTCGATCTCGTCGAAGAGCACAACCAGGGACCGTGATTTGAAGACACCGCAGCGAAGTCCTCCTCACAACGCACACGAACACGCGTACGTATAACGTGTAAAGCCAAAAGAAACACCGGTTCCAATGCACTGCGATAAGTGGTGAGTAGTTATCGCTTCCGTTCTGCCGCCACGCCTTGTCATTTAAACCTGCGGTGCTGCCCAGACCAAGGGGCGACGCCGATGTTATGTTCACCGAACCGCTCACTCGATCTCCACTTTATTCGATTAATGCACAAATCGGAAAGATTGGGACACCACGAAAACAAAAGTGCTTCGGTCAAAATGCGGAGTTTCGGTCACCGCTGCGCACTGGTTCAACAGTTCCATAAAGTAGGCAGCGGCACCTGCGAGGAGCTTGAAAAAAAGAAGCGGGGCGGGAGCTTCTTCAAGCCTGTAGCCTCAGTTGTGGAAACACTGAAAAAAAAAAAAGGGCAATCTTTCGTGTACGGTAAACAAACACCCTCTAGGTTCCCCCTATGCTGCGAGTGTGTCCTCGTCGTTTCCTTGGCCTGGATTAGCTTATTTCGAGTTGGGAATCATGCAAGGAGCGCTGTCGCTTTTTTCGCTTGTATAAAGACACTGGTCTCATTGGCATCCCGTTTCCTGAGTGAGCACTTTCGAGAACCTCCGCTCTTTACAACAGCCTCCCATAACGCTCGTCACCGAATCGGGCGCCAACGTATGACAGAGCACGAGCGGCACGACATACGGAACCGATTCTGGAGGGCGAGATTTGAAAGATAGCTTCGCGAAAACTATATTGCGCCTCGCTTACCTGTCCACTAGTACCAGCGTGTAGTTTCAAATTATTGCCATTGGGAAGTTAGGATGACCGTCACCGAGAGGTTGGTTTCGTGCTAGGAATGCGAAAACACGCGTTTGGCGCCGTTCTGGCCCAGCAGTGCGGAAATGTCGCAAAATGTAGCAGGATGGCGCAGGATTGGCCTTTTGGCACACTTTGGCGCAATTGGCGAAGCTATCACATCACTGCATACGATCACAAAGCATGAAGAGGGCAGACGCCGCTTCTCCCAGTGCTCCAGTAGAGTTACTGTATATGCTTCCTACGGGAGCATATACAGTTGCGCATAGGTCCGCCATCTTGCACATCCATTCGCGTTAAGCAGGAAAGCCGCTCCCCTCGAATGTAGGAGACGGCGCGGCTCAGCACTGGCGTGCGCTTTCTCGCTCGTTCATTCCGCGTCGCTGGCCGAAGGACTTTCGCTTCCAAAAATGAAAAAGAAAGGTGATTCGAACAAACAATCAATTTACCAATTTAGACACAAGTGGTGCTATAAGTTGTTCGATGGCCCTCACTAACGGCAGAAGCGTTTTTTTTTCTTTTTTGTAAATATCAAATGAAAACACTATTCTGGAGAAAATGTATAAGCTGAAGAAATCTCTCATTTTACGTCCTACTTTACGGAAGGCTTTAAAATAAAAAAAAAACAGGTACATAAAAAGAGCCAGGCCTGCGCGGAACCGCAGGACAGTGACAGCGTAAGCTCGAGGAGCGACCTTCTTAGAGGCCATTGTAAACGCTTGGGAAAGCTAGTTAGTGCATGTAGATGTGACAGGTGTAACTCTCATCATTTCGCCAAGTAGGGAAATACCCACTACGCCATAATTACTGCGGTATTGTAACGTACGAATATGTATACCTACACATCTTAGAAAGTCTCTTAGCGTCGTTTTCCCGAGAATGAACGGAACTCGGCCTGGCGTCAACGGCGAGCTCCGGTTTGGGCTTTCTCTGCACATCTGTCTGTTGTGCCCAACGTTGCCTTGCTGCAGCCGCGCGTGTAGCTCTTCCATTCTCTTCTTCACCAGCAGTCCCCTTCGTGACACAAAAAGAATTCATTGCTAATCATCATTCCATCCGAATCTTCGTACCTCGAAATTGCTCCCACTAGTTGATTAAACCTCAAATTATTTTATTATGGTTCATTTCTATTATAAATAGTCTATCATTTTCTAACATTTTATTCTTACTTACGTTACCGATTCTTTATTCTTCCTTTGTTTTAGCTCAATTTTTTTCCCTCTTTATATTAACCGCCGGCTTCCTGGCCAATCCCCCGTAGTGGGCAAGAGCCAAACTTCAAGGAAAAAAGAAAGAAAGAAAGAAAAGCAGTCCCCACCTTACGAGGAGGGGCCATCAGGTATATCGAAGAGCCAAGTTAGGTTGCTGTCGGGGCTGCGTACGTCGCCTGCCTCGTGAGGCATGGCACAATACAACAAAACTGCTTCAAGGAGCATCGCTTCGTAGTAAGGATGACGGAAAAGTATAAGATTGTTTCGTAATGATCATGTTGATGATGCCTCTGTAATGGGTGCACAGCTACTGAGCATGCGCCGCTATGTTCTTTCAAATGTTTCCTCGAACTCGTTATGCAATCCACCTTCCGCGACGTGTAATGGCGTTTTATAATTCTGCCACGTAACATTGCATTCGTTAATGCGATTGCTCGGCAGACGTTATACCTGTCTAGGTCTTTCAGCGAAGGTTTTCCAAGCACATGCGTAGCTCAGTGGTAGAATGCTCGACTGCCACGCAGAGGACGCGGGTTCGAATCCTCGCTCCTGGTTACATTTTCTAAAATTTGTGCGATAGTGGTTACGGACGCCGGCGGCGGCGCCAAAGACGACCCTTGTTGTGATCTGATAACAGCTTACGCTGTAAAACGATGAGCGCACATAACACAAGTAAAAAGTTTACCTTCACGGAGAATCTTCGCAGATCTATAGGTATATCTGGCGTAATGGAAACTGGATACGGCTTACGAAATTTTATGCTGCGCAGCAGTCTGTTCTAGGTCTATACAAGGCAAAACCTTATGCATATTCAAACGCGCACGTTTTTGTTCTTTGCGGTGCGATTTTTGTCACCGGGCTAGCCAGCTGTTACTAAGCGAGCGTGAAGTCCTACATATCCTGAACGTATATCACAAAATATTACTAATGAGAGTTATAATTGCTCCATATAAACATAGCTTGTGCGGGGCGTATGTAGGGGCGTATGTATGCCGACATAACCCGCTGTGCCGATTTCGGCGACAGACCACGACCATTTAGTCATTTTGCTTCGAGCGTCACTTCCCTTTTTTTTGGCACATGCTAGAGAAGAGAGTTTCCAGCAAAATTAAACCACGCATCACGTTGCCACAGGCAAAGTTATTAGATCACAGCTGAGCCAAATGAGCTCTGCCTGAACGTCGAACCATGGCCTCCGCGATCGGCAGCTGCCGTCGCCGATTGCCGAGGCCACGGTCGAACATCGGGGGCGCGGCGGAAGGTCGCGGTCATGTTGCCGTGGCGGGCGTCAGCGCACGCGCTGCCGTGAAGTTGGCTTTCCCTCAAAAGGCTGCATTTTGCGCGTGGGAGCCCTCTTAGCGAATGGGGGCCCGAGCGGCGCGTTCTGTCAGAGACGCAACTCTGCTCCCCAAGGGGAACATACACAGTAACTCTATGCTCCAGTTGACTAGAGCGCCCCCTTCGCATGCATGAACCGCGCCGACCATAGGTCGGCAGTATGGGAGAACACTCACTCACCCTAATTTTTCCAGCCCCTGCACTCACTCGCACTCACCTCCACTCACGCTCACTGGCACTCACACTCATTGGCACTCACTCGCACTCACTGGCACTCACTCGCACTCACTTCCACTCACACTCAATGACACTCACTCGCACTCACTTCCACTCAAACTGACTGGCACTCGCACTCGCTTCCATTCACACTCATTAGCACTCACTCGCACTCACCTCCACTCACACTCACTGGCACTCACTCGCACTCACTTCCACTCACACTCACTCGCACTCACCTTCACTCACACTCACTTGCACTCACTCGCATCTCACTCACGTCCACTCACACTCACTGGCACTCGCACTCACTTCCACTCACACTCAATGACACTCACTCGCACTCACTTCCACTCAAACTGACTGGCACTCGCACTCGCTTCCATTCACACTCACTTGCACTCACTCGCACTCGCCTCCACTCACACTCACTCACACTCACTCGCACTCACCTTCACTCACACTCACTTGCACTCACTCGCTTCTCACTCACGTCCACTCACACTCACTTCCACTCACTCGCACTCACTTCCACTCACACTCATTGGCACTCACTCGCACTCACTTCCACTCACGCACGAGCGTACATTGCACGAGAGTACACCTCTAATTTTACCAAGCCACTGGGGATATCGAAAGTAATCAGCTTCACCTTGCAGGATGAGCCCATGCTAAGGTTTTGCACAACACATTTGTGTCCCTAAAATGGAGATGACGGAAATACTGCACAGCGCACGCCTTTGTTGAAACACGATTAGCGCGTGCAAAGTTTGGGGAGCCGCCCGCGCAGAACGCTGCGGAATCCCGTGAGAGCTCTACGAATCAGCATATCACAAAGAATACGCGGCAGCCTACACGCCCTTTCTTCCCAAGGCCATTCATTTACCCATGCATGCTCACAATACGCCAGCGAGTGACTTCCAGCGGCACGCGTCGTCTGCTCTGGAGTGACTGCAAGCAGCTCGTTCCAAGTGCTGTACGGCACATAATTAAGAGAGAATTTATTACTAGCTGCAGCTAAAACGTCCGCTGCCCCTATTTATTAATGCTACAGACTGAGAAAATGTGCATATATGAGAGGGTAATGAGATTATTGTAAGTCGCACCCACAGGATGACATTATATATAGCGATGGCAACACGCCGAAAGTGTCATCTGTCCTGATACGGAGAAAACTCAACTTCCTCAAGACAAGGTGGTCAAGGGTGTGCAATAATAATAAAACACACACAAGAACAGTTGCTATCGGGAGGGAGCGCCGCGCGGCTGCTGTTCCTGTTGCCATGGGGATGTAAACAGCCATGTGCGCCGCATTTCATCAGTTTTGATATAAGTATCGCCCTCCTGTAAGGCCCGCAACTGAGGGGCGCCTTGGCGCGATCGTTGAAATGAGCGTCTACATTAACTCCAGCAGTGCGGAGGCTCACACGCGGTCTGGAACACGAAGCACGGTTGGTCCAATCATGAACGCAGGCGCAAGATCGGACCGTAAGTGGCCACAACCGCCTCATGCGCGCACATGCAAGCAACCGGCGCCAACATGTCGCGTCGGCAGAGGAGAAGTAAAGGAAGAAGAGGTGTGCGTGCGAAGGAGGAATAGGCGGCGCTTGTACACACACGCACGCACACACACAGCTACGTGACTTCCAACACGCATGTCTCGCCGAGGCGTCTGACGCCTCCCGGCTCTTTGGAGCCGTCTGCATAGGTCTTCGCTTGCCTGATTTTGGATATCTCTGCGCTTTGCGCGCGCACTGACGGTTACCGCACAAACGAAAAGTAACATTTGCTGTAGTGGGAATGAGTGTGCATGCTCAGCAATTTCGGTGAACATTTTTATTACGAACCTGTATCGGCATTTGGCTGAATAAAGTGGTCACATCACCGCGCATTCGGTCATGTATTTCTCGTGATTTCTATTCTTTAGTCGCGCTGATCTTAGTGCTACTATTAACCCAGCTAGTGTTTTCCATTATATTCCATTATATCCCATTATATAATTTCTATTTTTTACTCACGCCGATCTTAGTGCTAGTAATAAGCCAGCTAGTGCTTTCCATTATATAAATTGCTTGATTGTGTTTCTTTTTTATTTACATGCATGCCCTCCCTGCGACAATCTCTTGTGAGATCGGCAGTATTCCCATAAAAATAAACCCTACGCTACTTACGTTCACCTGCTTCAATAAACTGAAACGCATTCCATCCGCACTGTTCTCGCTGCAGGAAACGAAATATTTGTCACCGTTGCCGGCCTAACAACGAGAAATATTCTGCGGAATAGCTGTACGCACAATGAATAAATGCTGAGAGAGTGACAAAGCTGTACAAACTACGGCGATGTGGTACGCGCAAGTTTGGCAGGGCTGGAGAAACCTACCGGGCTTTTAAACACTGGCAGGACGCAGCCAGCAGAGCGCGAAAAAAAAAAAAAGAAGGGGACAGAGAGAGAACAGCAGGCGATGCTGCTGATATAAAATCCGGGCAGGTTAACAGCGCTCTCTCGTTGTTTCCTCAGTATTACACAATATGAAATACAGTGAAAACCCACGTGCAAACAACATGACGTATTATTTAATGTCTCAATTTGCTGAAACTGTAGGAAGCGGCTCCACGCCTCCCAAGGAAGCGCCGAAACTCGAAGGCGAGTGTCAAGTGACGAGAGGAAGCGGAGCCGCGAGGAATTTAGGATGCAGAAATATGTCTCTGTGCTTCCTATTCCTGCCCTGAAGAGACTAGTGAATCGGAACATTTTTCAGATTATATTTCACTTTGCTACTAAGCCAGTTTAGCCCTCTGAAGGTTTTTGCCGTATATGTACGACGGCGGTTTTCTGTCCCGCAAGCGGTGTTGTACAAGTTCCTCCAAAACAGGAACGAAAGCCCGTTCCTCGTTTCTTCCCAATTTTGTGATGAATTCCCGTCACAAGTTCCTTTTATCAGAAAGGAACGCCTTCCACTTACACTTGGTAAATTAAAACGTGTCGTTACATTTAGGTTACATTTGATATTTAAAATTGAAAATAGTGTCGGGTACTTGTGAGCTGAAATTAAGTGACTTAAACAATTTAAAATTCACTTCCAGCTACGTACATTGTGCGAACTTGAACCTTACCGGCAGCAGATTATTTGGAAATAAAAAATATGGAAATAAATGTTTCTAGACATATTTTCAGGGAGCACCGAACTTAGTCCCGACATGTTCACTGCGAACTTTGACTCTAGTCTATTATAAGTGCAACACATAATGGGTCTTCCAATGAGCAGTCAGAATAGTGCGCTTCAGATGTGCAAATGGAAAGTCACTCACATTCACCAATGCATGTGAGTAGCAAGCCTGCATTTAACACTAAAAGCTATAAATACTGTAGACCAGTCGATTTACATTCGCATATAATAGCTTGTGCTTCACCCACGCCCATAAATACTGGAACAAAATTTCCCGATATGACGTCGTCATTTCCTGTCCTAAACTTCTGACCTCAAAATTTGTAGCCTTTTCAGTGCTTTAGTAGTCCAATTGACAGTCGTGTATATATTAGTTTTGCTTAGTTCTCAAAATTTTAAAGCATTTGTGATACTGCTCTTTTTTGTCATTCATGGTGGTGCGCTGTGTGTGTCGGTGTGGAGAATTCTAACTACATGATCAGCTGATGAGCTTACCGAGGAATTATACAACGCGGGAGTATTTTTTTTCTTATGGCGTCTTAAGGAGTATGCTTTTTCTGTTCAATTTATACAGCAGGCCCCCTTTCATGCAATTGCGAAATAACAGTGATGTGTGGGAAATAAATAAATAAATAAACTTTATTGTGGTCCGGAAGTATCTTCCCCGTTGTTATAGGGGCAAGACAGCGGGTCGCTCCTACGTTGGGACGGGAAGGCCAAGCCTTATCGCCGCATCGTGGGCCTTCTGGACTGCCCGGAGTTTCTCAAGCCAATCGTGGCTCTTGACTAATGAATAATATATTCCCGGTGTCAACCCGTCGTCAGTGTGGCACTGTAAAAAGGGGCATTCCCAGAGCATGTGCTTAAAATCACTAATCCCACCGCAGTGGGAACAAAGAGGGGAAACCTCTGTGTACCTACTGAAGGCGGAAAGTGTACAGATATGAACTTGTTTGGATTTGCCTAAGAGTCACGGCCTGAGGTCTCGTCAGGTTCCGATGGGGTGAGGGGAAAATCCTGCGACTCATCCGATAGTGGCTAGTGATCTCGTTGAATGTGCACAGAATGTCCCTGAAGCGGGGGAGGGGGGGGGGTTCTGCCTAAATAAATAAAATGCCTCACATGCATCATTTCATCGGACACCAACCAAAAAATGATGTCTGCAAGCAAAAATGACGCATGTCATACATGAAAGGTTCGCAGCAGCACAACAGCACAACCCAAGTAGCAAAAACGTGCGCACGTGCTACTGAGCGTGGCTCTAGATCTCATAAGATCAATAAATAGTAGAAATGATATTTCATGTGAACAAGAAGGTAACAAACGGACCGATTTACGCTTAGAACTCAAAGCTGCCTTCCGATATACGAATAAGAAACAACAATAAATAAACCATACCTGCATGTGCTTCTTCAAGTTTCGCCCCGGTCTTTTCGACACTCCAACTGTATTGTCTGATGGAGCATAAGTCATATATTGGACTAAATACAGGCGTGCGATGTTTAGTTTACCTTGTATTCAGTCGGTTTAAACATCGGCGGCAGCCATAGCCACGAAGCAATCTATAATTTAACATCGGCACTCATTGCAACAGAATCTAGGTGGCACAGGAGGAACAGGTGTTCCGTGATTTTTGAATGTCAAGTGAAAGATCTCTACAGTGTGTCTAGCCTTCAGAACGACCCTTGCTTGCTGTCCAGACTGGATCAAAGACAGGCTCAGATAAGTGCCCCCCAAAATTACGATCCCGTTGACACCTTCAGAACCGCAGAGTTAGTGCCCTAGGGGTCCAAAACGTGCCTTCGGGTCATTTGAACCTCAGATTTTTCATTTATATATTGTGAGGGTGGCAACCAGATCAAAATTTCGTTGGGCGCGCCGCGTTCCCGAGCATGATTCCTACTTCTTTTTCGGATTACGGCTAACGTTTCAGGAACAGCTTTTTGATGACGTTTCGGTAAGTCTTTGAACAGATTCAGAAATCCCGGAAAATGGGTTTATTGGAGTCTCGTCTAAGCCGTCGAAAAGACCAGCTTTTTGAAGACGTATGTGAAACAAGCCGGACATCAGACGACAGACGACGCATCCAGGACTAACGCTTCTTACGCGTGCCGTCTGCGACGTTAACGTCTCGGATATCCGTTTCGAAGTCGTCATAAATCCTTTGTGTGCTAGCTGGGCAGGAGAGCACCAAGACCGTGGCATGTAAATCAAGCCGCTCATGACGTGCATGTCAAGATTTTCATGTTATGACCTGTCATTTGTGTTCGTCATGCAGTCATGTAGTGGCATACCAATTTTCGTATACATCCCATTAACATAACGGCCAGGAGAGCCCCGAGACCGTGGCATGTAAATTATGCTGCTCATGACATGCATGTCATGATTTGCATGTTATGACCTGTGGAGGAGGAGGAGGAGGAATGAACTTTATTTAATGTCCTGTACATGGCTAAAGAGCCCGCCTAACTACTCCGACGTTCTACGAGTTCTACGAGCCTGGTGGCGCACATGTCACCGCCCCGTTACAAAGGGGACGCTCATTGCATCCATCCATCCGGGCCGTAAACGCTCCTCCGCTCAACTAAAGCTCGTTTCTGCAACGAATGTTCGTGGTATGGTAATGCTACTCCCTTAGCCCCGCTATCACGCTAACGCGCTAAACTAAAAATGTCTAGTAACTAACGCAAGGCTTGTGAAGTGGTGGTCAGGGGTACAAAACAATCATGCTGTTCATGGACTTCATGTACTTTCTTTTATTTTTGTGTTATTTCAGTATTTCCGGGCAGGGCGGGACAAGGTGCCCACCTGATACAAAAGGGAAGACCACAGCCATCGTCATCACCATCATTGCAAACGCTTGATTTCAGCTCATTAAGAATTATCCTTTCCATGTGTTCCACTCTAATGAACGAAGACAAAAATTGATGCACCTCTCCATTATTGTTACCACCCTCGCTTTATTTTCTTAACATGGAAATATCAAAGAAGGAACTATCTTATGTTTCGCGGAGGCTGGCGGTTATAAGGACGTGGGAAGGGCTTCACTGCAGACTTGAGTTGTATCAACACCTTCTAGGCTTTGAAGGCCGGAGGGCTCTCCGCAGTTGGACTGCTGACGTCATCAACCGGAGGCAGCGGCGACAGGAATCCGGTTCCCTTGTTCCAGGTGGCGTGGTTGAGGGGTTCAGGGGATCTCTTTGTGAAACTACTCAAGCGCGGTAGGATACAACTGTGGCACCATCACCAGGTCGTAATTTACAAATTCACCATTCTCCTCAAAAACAGAAACAAAAGACAAGGATCAGAGCTGCATGCCTTGGTCGTATACGATAGCAAGCAATATTTCAGTTAAATATAATCGTAAGTGGGTTAAACGGACTAGTAAAAGCACGCTATATGACGGACGGCTAACAGTGCGGCAGCGTACCCGTCAGCTTGTTTCTTGTGCTGCCACGTGTTGCACGTCGGTCCGCGCACAGCAGTTTTTGCTGAATAGCCAAGACACCCTGCGTGTTGCAGCGCCGATAGGGCATTCAACTTGCCATGTCGAACAAGTGCTGTGTCCCTCGCTGCCGTGGCAATGACGATTTGAACTGCAAGGTGCGCGTCTTCAGATTTCCGCAAGAAGAGCTATGCAAAAAATGGCTACGCGCCATTCCACGGCACAACTTCACTCCTTCACAGTACACTAGGGTTCTTCATGCTCTCCAGCGCGGTTCGATTTACGGATTGTTTAGCCTTCAAATAGCGCATTCTCTTGGAAGGCGATGTAGCGCGCACTTATTACCGTCTTGCAAAACGGTTATGGTTCAACGACAGTCCGATTCCTTCGTTGTAGGTCTGTGAGCTTCACTTCGCGCCCGGAGATCTCATTCAAGAGGCTTCCTACACTCTAAGGCAGAATTACCCAAAACTGGACTAACGGAGACCGATAGGCCCCTTTGACTAATAGTTAATTCGCAAGGGAGCAACAGTGGGGAGATGCGTGCCGTGTGCAAACATGGAGGACTAAATGTTTGCGCCGAGCGTCGGATCGTGCGTGTCGAAGGGACGAAATCCTGCATTTAGCCTGGTGTTGGTTTATCGCGGCTCAGGTGTCGTGTTTGCCTGTACGTTCACCGGACCGTACGTATGTTTAGTTGATGTCAGTACTCGCTTGGAAGCATAATGTCATAAATAAACTTCGCAGCGGGGAGACAGCTGTGTGCTCTGGGAAGGAACGATGTTGCGTTTCATTTATACATCTTTAGAAATGAGCATGCAGTTCTGCCAGACGGTGAATCGTGGCAACAAAGCGTGCCGACTATAGGAAATTTAACGATGAGCGTTGGTGCGGCAGCCGTATGCACTTAGGAGTTGTGTACTGTCGCCTGCAGCGCAAGCGCTCACGTCTATGCCTGCTCATTAATCACTGCATTGATGCGAAAGCTTGGTATGTAGTACGGCTTACACGCGCGAGTGCGTGCTGGTACACTCATTAGCATGCATATGTTAGGGTTATATCTTATCATTGCTTTAACTTATTGTATGAAGGAACAAATTCATGCTACTAGATCGCATATGTGCGTGAGTGCGCGCTTGTACATTCATTCGTATGCGTATGTTAGGGTTGTCTCTCATCATTGCTTTAACTCAGTGAGATTCAAATACATGCTACTAAACCGGTGTGTCGGTGTTATGTGTTGGCGTAGTGGTCTGGACCGCGCTGTTTGGTCCAGAACGGCGGAGGGTCACTAGTTCGAATCACCGAACGGTGTGTGAATGTGTTTTTTTCTTTTTTTTTAATTATTATTATGGAGTCATCATGCTGCTGCTTCGGCTGAGCTGTAGCATAAATTTCGTTTTTGCATTACAATCGGACTGTTGTCGGCGGTGAGCACACCTGGCGTAGCGTAGTTGATGCACCTGAACCTAAATCACGAACAAAATAGCGAGATTGCTGAAGGCGCACCGCGAGTGGCACGTTGCTAGGCCAACCTTGACAGACGCCGACCACTTGACTGGTAGAACAGCGAGTCAGATGACCGCCGTGAACGACTCGCGAGCACGTGCGCGCGTACGCACTTCTATGTCCATTCGCACTAACGAATGTTCGTTGGGAGGGCGGTGCTCATTGCACGCACACACGCACAGCCACTTCCCAAGTTTAACATTGGCAGGGTCCTGCAATGAGGGCACCATATTTTCGTCTTAATATATGCATGTATGCGCTTTATATACGCGTTTTTTTTTCAGCAGTGTACAAGCATTGCATGTACTACAACTTCCAGAATTTTTTCATAGCATGTCCTCGCGATGACGCTGCAGCTCTGAGGGCACTATTGTTTTTCGTTCTCTATTTGACCAAACCGACCACATACAAATTAACACGTATGACTCCAATAGACCAGTGGTTGCCACTATCTGATTCCATATCTCTGCAGTTTTCTCACGCTATACATTGTCGGCAGCAGCAGAAGTTATGGCACTTCAATGTGCATCAAGCGCATATTTACAGAAGTCACTTGATCATAGTTCCATTTTCAGCAACTTGCAGCCAGCCTTACACTATAGTTTGCCTTATGTCATGGACTGAACGAGGAGCTGAGGCACAACTTCCACCAAGCACTGTAGATGGAACAGATCTTATGTCAGTGGTTGCCGACTCATTGCAGCATAGTCAAGAGCAACAGTTTCAATAAAGAAGCTCTGCACACTCCGCTTATCAACAAGATTGGTAGGTGTCTGTACTGCTTTTTAGAACAGATTGCGCATAGGAACTTCAATCACTCACTTGCCACATCACTCTTTTACTATGAAATTAAGAGGGTTTTTCCAAGAGCCGCTTATATTCCTTTGACCCTGATTTACAACTAAGTTTGCCATTAATACTCTCCAAATACTGATGCAACTTTTATGTGTCGCAAGTGGTTGGTTGCGTGGCACATATGAATGCCCATTTATTCTTCACACAAAGGCCAACAGTGGAACAAGCAGTTGCTGTGTTGTGATGAGACAGGCACAAATGCCATTTTTTGCAACTGTTCATCCTTCAAAGCTAAAAGATGTGCTATAGCAGCTAAACACCGACACCTTGATGAGGGCCAGTCTCAGAAAAAAGATCTTGGATCTTGGCCTAAGCATTTTTCCATGCATAAGGCCTTTTAACGCCCAATCATGCCTCCTAGCTTTTGTGAACACTCAGCCTTGTGTTCTTTGTGTGCTCCCTTTGTTATTTTCTTTTACCATGGGCGTCCGGATGGGGAGGCAAGAGGAGATGACTGCACCCCCCTGGAAATTTGGACAATAATTTTTTCGCTCGAGCTAAAGAGTTGATTAGCACACTCAGGTTCCTCATATCCATAGAAATGTCATTCAGGATTGCGAGCAAACTTTGCACGCTGCATACCATGACGTAATCTTGCTAGCGATGGCACGGCAGTGAAAGAAATGACAGGCTGAAGATAGCAAATGATTATTAGAGGAACGCTTGAGGTTTTCTATACTGAACTACGAAGTCTGTGCTATATTATCACGAGAACTTCTGCTTTCTCTTAAATTGCCTGCTACATTTAGAAAAAAGTCTGGACCGCCACACTTAGCAAGGAAAGTGTGACACCTTCCCATGCCGTCACATTTGAGTGTAGACAGTTCTTGCCGAAATGACGAAATTTCGACCACCCCTTCACCTAAACGAAGGGTATGTAAATTTAGCCGCCCCTCAAAAAGCTTGTACGCGCTTGTAGTGCACTGGAAGCCGAGGTCAGGAGTGTCATTATGCTATCCATTTCAACGAATTAAGGTAGGACCACATATTTATTTTGGTCCCATATAAATGCAACTGCAACTAAGTTTTGTGTATGGCTACCTATTAAAATTGAATAGTCAATTAAGTAAGCTTTTTTATAAATAGAAGAGTGTACTTTGTAGGAGTCTATGCTTTGCTTCATTTTCTGGTTATGAAAACAAATTGTCAAGCGCTTTGAACTAATTTATACAGTTTAAACACCCAGAGAGCCACACTGCCATGAAAACGGCTGCAGTGGGTCTGCGGGATGAATTGCCATAGAAAAGGGAAGGAGGCAACGTTTTTTCTCATATGTATACAGAAAGTGTTCAAGAGAAATACCAAAGGTATATCCATGAACTTCCATTCTGTGCATGACCACATCACTGAACTGCAACGTATTTTTCGCGGCCACCAGACAAACGCTGTAGAAGATTTCTCTAACATCATTAATGCAGCAAGGGAGGCAACCAAACACTTAAATGTGGTGATATCAGTACCAAGACAAGTCTTTCATCAGGCCCGCCAAGACAACTACGGGATTTAGTCGACGGAGGAATACTACCATGTGGCAATATATGTGCCGTACTTGGACTCTCTCACTGCTTCTTTAGCTCGCTGCTTTTCTGAAAGCAATGAGAGAAGCTTCAAGCTTCTCCAGCTCCATCCATCGAAAATGAAGCACTTGAGCCGTGTCGAGTTCGCTTCCCTCGCTGAGGAACTGCAATGCTTTTACGGGATCAACAACTTCAAGGAAGAGGCCATCTCTTGGTACGAGATGTGGTGCTAAAAAACTGGGAACCCATTAGAAATAACTTGCTGCGAGCTTCTGCATCAGGACAAGACATTCTTCCCCGGTGTTGCAAAAGCCATTGGCTTTGCCAGTTACTACCTGTACGGTCGAATGCTGCTTCAGTACAATGAGAATAGTTAAAACCTGTCTATGCTCAACGATGACAAACGACAGGCTGAACGACCTTTGTTTGATGAGTGCACACAGAAAGCGTGCAATGAATCACAGAAATGATTTTATTACGCGTGTCATCACGCACTTCGCCAAGAAATATCTGAGGCGTCTGCAGTTGCTGTTCAAGGAAGACTGACTAAGTGACTGTAGTTGCGTGTTTTTGAGCATATTGTCTTGTGTGTTGGTTATCAATTCGGGTGAGTCGAGAACATGCATGCAGCAAGACTGAGCACTCTTCTCCATGAAGTGACAGTACCTTTATGCACTTTTTTATTAATTTGAATTGTTTGTTTGTTAATAAACTCCAATATATCTTTCCAAGCCACACATTAATTTGTTCTTTGTAATTTTCCTTTTGTGTGTGTATTTCACTTATTTATTTACAAAATAAATAAATAAATTTACTCTGCCAGTAGAGCCTTTTTGCTGCGAACATACTGCTGCACTCTCGCCCCCCCCCCCTCATGGCGCCAACAACCAAAGGCCTCCCCCCCCCCCAAATTCTGCAGATGCCCTTGCCTTTTACTCTTGTTCTTCATATTTTATCTGTTACTAGCGCCCTTTGTAAATGAATATGTGCTGGGCTGATCTTGTTGCCCCTCCCCCTTAATTTCTTTATTTCCCTGAGCCTTACTTTCTTACTTTTACAAGGCTAAGACATTTGTTAGTACTTTATACAGGAAATGGCAAATACATAGCTGTTTAGGTCATCATATGTCAGTGTTTCAAACTTGACTACCAGCATGTCTGCCCCCCCCCCTTCCATTTAGAGATACACACACACATATACTAAACCGGGAACATTGGAGTCCAGCAATCTACCAAACTGCAAACGTAAGATTGCTGCTGTCACTCTCTCTTTAGGCACCAAACAATAGGCACGGCTACACAGCCGACTGCCTACTTTTTCCTTAGCACTACAAGACAATGGGAAGGTAGTGCAACCTTGAGTAATTAGGTAACTGCAACAATAACCTGCCAAGCACCTTGACATTTAATTTCAGTCTCTTTACACAATGAACTCAGTAAGCACAGAATGACCAGAGGGGAATGAGAATATATAAAGACGTAATACTGCCTGGTAGCAACCATCATTCTATTGTGTGGAGGACTGCCATATGGCATTTGATATTTGGTGTGTTTAAATTTAACCAAAAGGTACACAAGGAGCAGAAAGTCGGTTTGGGATAGCTGGTATATCATTAGCAATCAGCATTTTAATGGCACAAGTAAAAGAGAACAACAAAAAATGCAGTCAGCCTTTTACTTTTTTTGTCCTCATCATTTTCATAAGCCAATAGTCTGTTGATCTAAGGAGTATGATTGCAGTCATACAAAATATAACCTCACCATAAAAATTATGTAGACTGCAATGAGATCAATATTTAGTGTGGTTGCAAAGCATTTTGTAGGCAGCTGGCTGCTCAGCAGTATAGAGGAATACTCGAAAAGCGACAAGATCGACCAAAATGTTTGTGTTATGCAAGCATATGTTTGACACGAGCCTTTGTCTGACAGACGATACAAGGCGTACAGCATTATGAGCTTTTCCTCTTTAACCTCTACATTCTCTTATATCCTCAGCCCAATCTGAAAAGTGTTAAGTTATAACAAAAACAAGCCAGAAGTTCAGCGAAAGGTAAATACTTGAAGTGATAAAAAATCAATGCACATGGAATTTCGCCAGAGCCACTGTTTCGACAGTTCCAAGGACTTGTCTTCATCATGCTGTTGACACAGATGAGGACAAGTCCTCTTCTTGAAATGTTGGCTTCAGCAACATTCCTATGGTTCAGCAATTTCTCAAAACTCGAACACACTGTCTCAAGGTGCAAGGTGTCATATGGCAAAAATGAGCATGTTGTGCCATTAGTATGTAGGACAGTACATCAAGGGCATAGCTAGGATTTTATCTTGTAGTGGAGGGAAGATTTGATGTCCAGCAAGTGTGTCAGTGCTCGATTTTTGTGTGTTTTTATATACATGTAAACAAAATTTTGTAATAGGTTTGCAATGCACTCTTCCCCTCACCCCTTTTCTCAAGTTACACCAATGCATTGCACATAAAAGCAGGTGTGGGAAAATTGCCACACCTGCCTGACTCTTGGTCCCTCAGGGACTGTGCAGTATAAACACCCTTTAAAAAGAATACGCCAGAGGCATGATCCAAATGCGATGCTACTGCAAGCACATTTTGGAACTGGATAGAAAGCAGGCATCTTTCTCTGGAAGCATAACAGAGATGATGCTGACGCAGCATTCCTGTAAACGTTTAACACCTAACACAATTCCTGCATACACCATGCTAGTTTCTTCAATGCAAGCTGGGCAAATGTAATCGGTACAATGATGGTACTTTGATGTTCGAAGATTCCTCTCATAAGTTTCTTGTGCTATTTGTATAATTTGGTCACTTATCTACCTGTCTGACCTATGCACATCAGTAACCAAAAAGGGAACATTTTCTCAATGCACCACGCTTAGTAGGGAACGTTATGACTAGTACTACTTTATCCACGAGGAAATAGAAGTAGTACATGCAATATCTTTGCTATGTGGCACAAAGTATGCTGCAAATAAATATACCTCCAAGGACCACGAGAAGTTTAAGGGAAGATGAAGGCTCGAATTGATGAAAGAGATTACTGAACAGGAAATGCCGCTAGAGCCGGTTCAGCAAGTGGGTATTTCTTCAACAGAGCCACCAAAGCTTTCATTAGCGCGAGTGCCTTCCTTGGCATGTAAACAAGCTGCTCATAGTAGCATGCATGTACAAACACACCTAAGTGGGGGCGCAAGTGGAACAAGATGGGAAGCAAGAGCTCTGGCAGCTGCCACCACCATTACTAGACTAGTAAGCATGGTCACAATGATAAAAATTGTAGGAATTTTTTTTCATATCCCACAAGTTCCTCACTTGTAGCATTTGCAGGTAACCAAGTCTCCATGAAGCCAACAATATCAAGAAATCAACAGCAGAAGACCATTTGAGCACACTTACTTCATACATTGGAAAGGAAAACAAAAGAGATTTTTTGTGCACAATCTAGAAATAGTTGTAACGAGAAATGCCAGCATGTGCAGACACAGTATCCACACTATCCTTCATCTTCACTGTTCATGGTAAATCACTTTTGCATATGCTGTTGGTTACTGGCGAATGAATGTACTTCTTTTTCTTAGCAAGATTTTGTTAATGTAAAGCGAGTGTGTATGCCTAGCTACTTTTGCAAATTCTGTCAGTATCCTCCTGGGGTTTTTCATAGTGCTGCAAAAATTTCCCCTAGCTTGCACACCAACCCCTTTGAGCCTGTTTTTGTGCCAAGATAGCATCCCTGGCCTTAGATTACAAAAATTTGATGATAACTCATCAAGTCTTTTTATCAGTGTGGAATCCTAACCTATCCGTTTCTCTGAGAAACTTTGAGCTGGAAATTTGTGGTTCAAGCTGACAAGACAAGGTATCATGAACAAGGCCTAATTGAGCCCACATCTTACTCGGGCTGTCCAGTAATCCTAAGAACAGTAAATTCGGCCTCCAAAACCATTTAGTGAGGAGCTGAATGCCTGGCCTTCCGTATTGACAGCTTCAGCAATTAGACATGGTGCAATATTGGCAAGTGGAGAACTGTGACATTTTTGTAACACGAAAAATTTTACGAGCACGAAAGGTCAACAGCAGTTTGGCTAAGGTCTCCTGTTTTGTCTCTAGGATGTCAAGAGCTTCAATGACCTCATCCCTTCAGAATTCGATGAAATGCACATCATAATTCATGGAAGGATGCCGCATTTAGCTTCAAAGGCTCACATAAAGAAAGTGTGGTGTAACAAAGTAAGAGAGTTTGAAAACCAAGCTGCAATCGCTGAAAGGAAAGGAAACATTGCGTATTGTTGTTGTGGTTCAATTTTGTCTGTAGCACAACAGACGAGGAAGTTTCTTTCATTGGAATGAGCATAGATGACCTTCTTCATTGGAAATATTCCACTCATTGTGCCTTTACACGCA
>JABSTT010000146.1:0-40001 GCA_013339685.2 Hyalomma asiaticum
CCAATGGCAAGAAGTACTTACGAAAGAGAAGCTTTGTGAATTCGGCCCCTGATTATCAACAGCCACGAGCACGACCCCCGTCTCCTCGCTTGTATACGAGGGGAAGACATAGCGGACTGGTTCGATTATTACGAAAGAGTAAGTTCCGCAAATAAGTGGGATGGTCCTGTCAAGCTCGGTCACGTCTCCTTCAAGCGCACCGGTACGGTGAAGAGTGGTTTTGCAAACATGAGGTCGATTTCACTGACTGGGATCGCTTGAAGCAGCAACTGCGCCAAGTGTTCTTCACACCAGCCGTCCGGTCAACCTTAGCCAGGAAGGGCCGATGCTCGCAAATGCCGCCTGGGGAAGTCGTATACCTCCGACATCGAGGATGCCCTTGCGCTGTGCTGACTCGTCAATTCCTCAGTGTCGGAGCGGGACAGGGCGAGCCACAATCTGAAAGGCGTCGGACCCATAGCCTTCATATCTTTCGCCGCTAAGAATCCATTACCATCACTGACGTTGCTACCACATTTCAGCGCCACGACGCGCTGGAATCTGTTCACCTGCAGCCTGACGCTGACAAAGTTCGTTTTTCAGCGGCCCACAAGCTACGAGTACTCATACGCACGCTCATACGCGAAGAGCTGCAAGCAATTGGCTTGCAGTCGCCTTCCCCGTTTCCCAGTCAGCCGTGTGGTGCAGCCTTGCCTGACGTAAACAGGGATGAACTGGCGTCTTTGAGGAGCTCTGCGCAAGTACACACCCCTTTACACCACACGCTAGTAACGCACGCGCATATCGCTGCTAAGCCTCTTGGCAATACCGCTTCTGTTTGATTGATTGATGTCTGGCGTTTATTGGCGCAAGGGCCGATCACGGCCAAAGAGCGCCAAGAGCAATGAGAATGTGTAAGCAATGACGTGATCAATGAGAATGCCTTGATGTGGAGTGGCTGTAAAAGGGCCTAAAATCCTGCGCACCAAACGTGCCTAAAATGAATGCAGGTAATAAAATTATGGTGGAGATGGCAATCGAGCGTGTGCAATGTGTCTAAAATGTGTTTTAAAATCGCGTAGTTACGTCATAGATAATTAAAAACACTACAGCCTCAGAGTCCCCTTGCGAACAAGGGACTCGAGGCGAGTGCATACACGCAAGTACAGCCGTAGCAACATCCTCTTGACGAGGGTGTGCTAGGAGTTCCAGGTGTGTATGACCTCTAGTGCCTTAGACTCCTCTAAAAATGCTAAAACTGCCTCTTGTTTAAAGATAGGTTCGTTACCTAAAAATATGGCAGGGTGAAAAGGAATGTTCTCTAGGTAACGTCTGCTAAAGTACCTCTTTCTCAGATGTTCTAATTCTTGGCATTCTATTAGAACGTGAACCACTGTCAATGCTTCTCCACACATTTTACAGGTTGGAGGTTCGCTTCCGGCCAGGAGGTAATTGTGGGTAGCGTAAGTGTGTCCTATTCTGAGTCTACAGAATAGGACTTCTTTTCGTCTTGATTTCGTTGTTGTCGACCAGATCCCTAAGCATGGCCTTATCACATGCAGTTTATTATTTGTTTGCATGTCCCACAAACGTTGCCAGTGCATTCTGATCATTTTGCGAAGATGAGGTTTTATGTCCAAAACAGGGACTGCCATGGATGAGCCAAAAGCATTTATGTGGGCGGCTGCAGCCAACCGGTCAGCCAACTCGTTTCCTCTAATGTTTCGGTGCCCTGGTATCCAGCACAACACGACATCCTGCTCAGACGCATAAATGGCACATAAGAGCGAGTACAGTGACGCAAGTACTGGGTTTGTGCGCTTCGGGACAGTTTTTAATGCTCTTATAACGCTTAGAGAGTCTGTGTATATAACTGATTTTTTTATTTTTTGTTCCTTGATGTGCTTAATTGCTGACAGTATTGCATAGGCTTCCGCTGTAAATATGCTTGTTTCAGGATGCAGAGCACCCGTATCAGAAAGGCCTGGACCAATTGCTGCGTAGGAGACACCAGAATTCGATTTGGATGCGTCCGTGTAGAATTCTGGACGAGGGTACTTATGCTTAAGTTCCAGGAAGTGCATCTGGATATGCGCGGCAGGGGCATGTTTTGTAACTTCAACAAAGGATACATCAGAGTGTATAATTCTCCACTCCCATGGTGGGAGCGGCTTAGCAGGGGCCATGAGACGATATTCGAGGAGTGGAACGCCCATTTCCTCAGCCAGGCCTCTTACACGCAATGAATAGGGCTCTCTCACAGCAGGACGGTTCTGAAATATGAGCGAACTGGACAAGTCATTCATAGTAGAGTAGGCAGGATGTTCATGGTCTGTGCTAACCTTGAGAAAATATACAAAAGAGGAGTACGATCTTTGTAAGTGAAGCGACCACTCATTGGCTTCTACATAGAGGCTTTCCACAGGGCTTGTCCTAAAGGCGCCTGTGGAAAGACGGATACCTAGATGATGGACAGGGTCCAGCATATTCAAGGCACTTGGCGTGGCAGATTGATAGACTATAGCTCCATGGTCTAGACGTGTACGTATGAGGCTTTTGTACAAGTTGAGTAGACACTTCTTGTCGCTGCCCCAAGCTGTGCGCGACAATACCTTTAAAATATTCATTGTCTTCATGCACTTGTGCCTAAGATGTTTTATCTGCGGTACAAACGTGAGCTTCGAGTCAAAAATTATGCCCAGAAATTTATGTTCAGTATTTACAGGTAGGCGCTCACCCTTCAGATGAATGTCAGGTTCTGGATGGAGGCCTCTTTTCCTGCAGAAAAGGACACAAGTGCTTTTTTGTGGGTTCAGGTTGAACCCATTTTTCTCTGCCCATTTCGACACCCTGTTCAGGCCAAGTTGGACCTGGCGCTCACATATCGCTAGGCTGCACGACTTGAACGCTATTTGGACGTCATCAACATAAGTTGAATAGAATATGTTATGCGGGATGTACAGACGCAGTGAATTCATTTTTATAATAAACAGAGTACAGCTAAGCACCCCACCCTGCGGCACGCCAGTTTCCTGCACAAAAGAGCGCGATAGAACATTGCCCACTCGAACGCGGAATGTTCGACTGGACAAGTAGCTTTCTATGACATTAAACATATTGCCACCTATGCCAAAGTGTGAGAGGTCTTTCAGTATGCCAAACCTCCACGTGGTGTCATAGGCTTTTTCCATATCGAGAAATACTGACAAGAAGAATTGTTTATGGACAAAAGCATCGCGAATTTGTGCCTCAATGCGTACGAGGTGGTCGGTGGTAGATCGACCCTCTCGAAACCCACACTGGTATGGGTCGAGCAATTTGTTGGCTTCTAAGAAATGCAGTAGTCTGCGGTTTAGCATTTTTTCGAACACTTTGCAGAGGCAGCTTGTCAGTGCTATAGGCCTGTAGCTGGAAACCATAGAGGGGTCTTTGCCCTGCTTTAAAATAGGAACTATAATCGCCTCCTTCCAAGTAGACGGAATCTTACCAGCAGACCATACTGCGTTATAGAGGGACAGGAGAGTTTTTTGTGTATCGGCAGGGAGGTGTTGAAGCATCTCGTACATTACGCGGTCAGGACCTGGAGCAGATTTTTTACAACCCTTAAGTGATGCCTGCAACTCAGCTAAACCAAATTGCTGGTTGTATGCCTCATATTTTGCGCAGTTTCGTTGTAACTTTTGACCTTCTACTCTTACTTTGTATCTTTTAAATGTGGCAGAGTAGTGTGAGGAACTAGGAACAAGTTCAAAGTGTGCACCGAGGGAGTTTGCTTGGGCCTCCAAGCTGTCTCCCTCTGTGTTTACGAGAGGTATAGAATATGTTTGTCGGCCTCTCACCTTGTTAACCCTGTTCCATACTTTAGACTCATCTGTATAGGAGTTTATGCCTGTTATGAACTTTTGCCAACTTTCTCTTCTGGCGTGTCGGCGGGTTCTCCTGCCCTCAGACTTAACCTTCTTGAAATTTGTTAGGTTCTCCGCAGTGGGGAAGTCACGTAGCAACGCCCATCCTTTGTTTTGATTTTTACGAGCGTTGCGACATTCTCCATTCCACCATGGAACGCGGCGTCTACACGGCACACCTGTAACCTCGGATATACTTTTAGATGCTGCATCGATTATGAAAGTTGTAAAGTATTGAACAGCACCATCGATTCCCAAGCAAGACATGTCAGCCCATGAGATTCCGCTAGTAAGAGTTTGAAACTTCTCCCAGTCTGCTCTATCAACATTCCAGCGAGGTGCCTGTGGCTGCAGTCCATTCCCGCTTGGTGTTGTTCTCAGTATTAAAGGGAAGTGGTCACTTCCATAAGGGTTTTTAATGACTTCCCACTGGAGATCCTGTAAAAGGTTCGGTGAAACAATGCTAAGGTCTATGGATGAGTACGTCTTGCTGGTGAAACTATAAAATGTCGGTTCCTTTGCATTCAACAGACATGTCCCAGAGGAGATAAGAAGTTTCTCGATCAAACGACCTCGCGCATCGCAGCGACGGTCGCCCCATAAGATATTGTGCGCATTAAAATCACCAAGGAGAAGGAAAGGTTCGGGTAGTTGTTCTAGCAATAACTGTAATTCCTGTTTGTGGAGTTGATAACTTGGAGGTATGTAGATAGAGCAGATGGTTATGAGCTTATTAAACAGGACAGCCCGGACAGCCACAGCTTCTAAGGCTGTTCGGAGCTGCAAGTGCTGGCATGCTATGCCTTTGTCAACGATGATGGCTACTCCACCAGAAGGGGTGACAACGTCCTGGCGATCTTTACGGTAAGTTATGTACTGTCGGAGGAAGTTGGTGTTTTTTGAACTTAGGTGCGTTTCTTGCACGCATAGCACCTTCGGATTAAATTTCCGAAGAAGTTCTTGGATGTTATCCAAGTTTCGAAGTAGACCACGGACGTTCCATTGTATTACTGCATCCATATTATAAGTGAAAGTTGGGCTGTGTGTTTGAAGTAAGAATATATTTAGAGAGCCTTTTCAGGCCCTGTAATTGGGATCTTTTCTTTCCTGGAGCGGTCGGGCAAGTCTCGCCGCTCCTTCAGCGCTGCCTGTGCCATTTGACTACTGGTAGTGTCCATTGGCTCTTGCGAGACATTGGACACGTGCTCTTGCGAGCGTGTTTTCTTTGGGAGTCTCGCTTTTGAGGGCGAGACCTTGGCGCCCACCAACACAGAGGTCGATGGGGCCGCCTTCGCATCGCAGCTGCGCTGGCTCTTGCCAGCGCAAGCAGTGGCCACAGGTGTGGCCGGACTCTTTTGTGAGGGTGAGGCAGCTATGGCTACGCTCACCTGGGGGGCTGGTGGCCGTCCTGCGCTATCTGTTCCAGTAGCACAGGTCGACGCCGAAAACCGTTGTGGCGCTGCCCCCTGTCGCACCACTCCGGCGTAAGATAAGTTCTTGCCAAAAAGTAAGGAAACTCTCTGACGTGCTTCTTTGTAAGTGATATTTTCTTTAACCTTTATACTTATGACCTCTTTTTCTCGTTTCCATGTATCACATGACCTAGAGTAGGCCGGATGATCGCCTTGACAGTTTACGCAATGGACTGTACCTGTGCAGTCGTCTGCTGCATGGTCATTGGCACCACACTTTGCACATGTCAGCTTGCCGCGGCAACTTTGGGAGCCATGTCCGAATCTTTGGCATATGAAGCAGCGCCGAGGATTTGGGATGTATGGTCTGACCCGAAGTTTAATGTAGCCTGTTTCGAGAGTTTCCGGGAGTACGCTTGATGCGAAGGTGACCATTAAGTGTTTTGTAGCAATTTCTTGGTTGTCTCGTCTTAGTTTTATACGCTGAACCTGTGTTACATTTCGTTCTTTCCATCCTTCCAAGAGTTCTGCATCTGTGAGGTCTTTGAGGTCATCGTCAGAGACAACACCTCGGACGGAGTTCAGTGAGCGGTGAGGGCTTACAGTTATGGGGAAGCCCCAAATCTCACTAGGTTCTTAAGGTTGTCATATTGATTTTTTTCCTTGATTTCGAGGAGAAGGTCGCCACTTGCTAATCGGTTTGCTTTATACCCTTCTCCTATGGCCTCAGTGAGGCACTTGGCCACCAGAAAGGGGGATAGCTGTCTGACAGTCTTGTTCGGAGTTTCACAATGAATAACGTGATAAAGAGGAAAGGTAGCTGGTTGTCGTCCAGTGAATTTGAAAATGTCATCGGTGCGCCCCCTTTTATGGGGGCGATCGGAAAGTGCGGAAAGAGACCTTGCCATCAATACATATATATATTCGGCAACGGCGCCGACCACCCACCACGGAGTCCAACACGGGGACGCGGCAGGGCTGGTAAACAGTCCTGCACAACGCCAGCCGTACGCCGCCACTATAACCTAATATGAAGTAACCTATGTAGGACAAACCGCGCGTTGTATTAATCAAAGATTAATTGAACACAGAAGTGTAAGTTCGTCATAACGTAATGATGTTCCATCATCTGTACGCATGCCCTATTTTCAAAAGGTGTTACACTAAAAGACAAAGATACCGTTATTTTGTTTAGGCCTTGCAATTTATAATATTACTCATGCGTGCGCACCGCCGACTAACCGGGATGGATCGTGTCTTACAGGTTGTATCGCAGAAAGGCACGGTAACGATGACAGTGTGCGCTACCTTCCAACATGCGCAGTGCGGGTCCTTCTTTCTTTCGCCTCTGGTCTTCGCTTGTTAACGCGCGTGGGCACTGCTCAAATGGTCCGTGTCCTGCACCCTCTTCTTTTCTTATGGAATGTTCGCTGAACCTACTTTTTTATTTATTTTTTTTTACTAGAGGATGGGCTCGTGTGTCCCCTTTTGATGTGTATTACTAAACCGCTAAAATCTAATAGCTGCAGTAGTTCGAGGGAACATGGAAGCTTGAAGCGATGAAAAATTGGTCGACGCGGGGTGTCGCCGGACCCGTTACATATTTATGCGGTAAAGGATGCCAATACGCCCGCCTGTTACAAAGGGTACTGCAGTAAATTATCTTCATTTTTACCTTCCTTAGGTGCTTGCTCACTTCTGTCTCGGGAGCGCCTCTACGTTTTTGAGCGCCATGGGAACACTTGTGCTCCGACGAATGAGAAAACTTATGAATTACTGACGAAGTGTGACGAAGACGAAGGTGGCAGTGAGAATCAGCAAAAACATAATCGATATGGTGAGCATCCGAGCTAAATGCTAGCTCTGATATGCTAATTGTCAGATCATTAATATTTCAAACTGCCTTGCCAGCCCGAAAATCAGCAACATCTGCGTGGATCGGCGAACCTATGACAAGAGTCACTTCGCTTCTTGCGCTTAAACCGCAGGAAAAGCAGCTCCTCAGGTATTAATGACTCACGCATTGCGTTGACCAGTCTACAGAGTCACGAAGGAGGAAGCAGGCGCGGCGGGAATGCGAGCGTAGCTGCATACTCGAATTGTTTCCCATGATACCGATGAGTACATCTCATATGCACTAATCTAGGCAGTGTGCCGTTGCTTCGCACGTGCCGCAGTGCTGCCTGACTACCATTTCTTTAGATACACGTTGCGCAGTAACGTGTTTCACTCAAGATAATGGCGGGAACTCATATGAGGCAGTTTCCCGAAATTACATGCAACATACCGATGGAGTCAAAATGCTAGACTTCTTGTATCGTGCGATTTCAGTGCACGCTGAGCACTTCAGGTGGTCTAAATTACCCGGAGCCTTCCACTACGGCGTCTCACATAGCCTGACTAGGTTCGGGACGTTAATTACCAAAAACAACAAAACCACGCGCCATTACCGCACGTGTGAGACCCGGGCCTGATTCGGGCCAGACCCAGGCCCGGGCCTGGCCCGGGCCCAACGCTCATGGGCCCGAGCCCGGCCCGGGCCCGATCCAGCAATTTCTTACCCGGCCCGACCCGGCCCGCGGGCCGGGCCGGCCCGGGCCCGTGCAGTGCTCTAGTTGCTACTACCACATTTCAGCGTCACGACGCGCTGGAATCTGTTCACCTGCAGCCTGACGCTGACAAAGTTCGTTTTTCAGCGGCCCACAAGCTACGAGTACTCATACGCACGCTCATACATGAAGAGCTGCAAGCAATTGGCTTGCAGTCGCCTTCCGCGTTTCCCATTCAGCTGTGTGGTGCAGCCTTGCCTGACGTAATCAGGGAAGAACTGGCGTCTTTGAGGAGCTCTGCGCAAGTATACACCCCTGTACACCACACGCTAGCAGCGCACGCGCATATCGCTGCTAAGCCTCTTGCAATACCGCTTCTGTGTTGCCGACCAGAACTTACTTACTCGCCGGTTACTACTGCGCACCCTGTCAACCTTCAGTCTATGCCACCTCAGACTTCATCGGCCCATGTGACCGCGCCATCTCCCACAATGCCGCACCCTGTTTACACCACGCCGTGCGTCCGCCTCGGCGTACATGCTCTTAGTACGCGTGTCGTGGACACATATCACGTTTTTGCCGCAAACGCCAGCAGGAAGAACGGAACGGGTACGACTCGTGTGAACGTGATTTCCCTGCTCACAACTATGTCCCGTCTTACCATTCACCGCCGCACGGCTCTTCATCGCCATCGGCTCCTACTGAAACAACGGTGGTACCCACCGTTCGGCCAGACGCCGATCACCGTCGCCCTTCCGTCACCCCTCATCGCCGCTTTGGCCGGCCAAACTCGCTTCCAGTGCCCGTTCGGAAAAATAGGCGATGCAGTTTTCGGAGGAAGAACTGCATGCACGAAGTGGACTCAAATTCCTGCTGTGTTCCCAGCCAACATGATTTCTCTGGGAGCAGAATAAATGCACGTCGATGCTTTGGTGCACACCAGTGCTACATTTTCTGTCATTGAGGCTCATTTGTGTTCCAGTTTCAAGAAAGTTATGACGCCGTACAAAAGTCCCATGTTGTTTGCCGCCTAAGTCAGCCCTATTCGGCCTTCGGCTATGTGCACTGTGCGCGTGCTCATCAGTGACATTGTTCGTCATATAGATTTAGCTCTGCTGTCCGAGTGCCACCTCCAACTAATATTGGGACGGCATCTGTCTTCTGCGTCTGCCGCCCTTTGTTATGGGCAGCGTGTGGTGCACCTAAGTGAAACGGACTACATGCTTGGTGAAGCATGTAGTCCGTTGAAGCATGTTAACATAATGCCTTTGAGGCTATGCAATGCGCCTGCAACTTTTCAACGCATAATCGGCACCGTGCTGCGTGACGTGAAATGGAAGACCTGCCCTTGCTACTTGGACGGCATGGCCAGTTTTCTATCAACATTTTCTCAGCATTTCTGGCACTTAGATGAAGATTTGACAAGCGTTGCCCACGCAGGTCATCAGATGCACACCAAAAAATGCCGTTTCGCCAAGAAAGCCATCACGATCCTTGGCCATGTCGTCGGAAAGAACGGAATACGACCGGACCCTGACCGGACCATGGCGGTGCTTCACTTCCTGCCCCTGCAAGGCCCAAAGACTTGCGCAGCTTCCTCAGCCTTGCCTCTTATTTCCGCCGCCTCATACGGAATTTCGCCTTCATCGCAGCTCCATTTCACGGTCTACTATCCGGTGTTGTGCGGTTTCTATTGTATGAAGAATGCTAATCGGCATTTACATGACTGAAGGATGCCCGTACGTCTGAACTGTTGCTTTGCCATTCTGACAAGGTCGCAGCGACTCTCTTGCACGCGGATGCTATCAGCCGCAGTATCGGTGCTGTTCTACTGTAACGCAACAACTCTTCGTACGTGAAGGTCGTTGCATAACCCAGCCGCGTTCTGACGTCTTCTAAAAGGAACTATACAATCACGGAAAAATAGTTTCTGGCCGTTGTCTCGTCTTTACAGAAATTTCGCCCCTATTTGCACGGCCACCATTTCAAATTAGTGACAGACCACCACGCCTTGTGCTGGCTTTCCAGACTTAAGAACTTGACTGGACGCCTGGGCCGCTGGATTTTAGGGCTCCAAGAGTATGACTTCGAGATCATATATAAGTCTCTCAAGAAACATCAAGAGGCCCACGCTGTGTCTAGCTGCCCACTTCCAACGGCTCTCCTCGACGCCTCGGCAAGCGCTTCGCGCGTCACCTGTCCAAACGACCCTTGTACTGCTTCGTCTCGGGCCTTCATGAACAAGTGCCTTCGGACGAAAACCAGCCGTTCGCGTCTCATCAGATGGCAGAAACTTGCTGTCACCGTCTGAGAGAGCACCTATATGGGGATTCTGCGCCACCCAACGCGCACCTCCGCCGCAACTCGCGCACATCAAGCTGGACGACGGAGTACTGTGTCGCCGCACTTAACACCCTGATGGACAACGCTGGGTTCTACCATGATCCCTGCGTATTCCTCTCGTCAACAGCTTTCATTATCACTTTACAGCTGGCTGTCTGTGTTTCATAAAACCTATGGCTGAATTCAGAGTCGTTTCTATTGGTCTGGCCTTCAGTTTGAGTTTCAGTTTATTGGTAATATAAGCATCAGTTACATAATACTTGTATACAGATGAGGGTCCCAGAGTATGAATACTGAAAACGGGACCCTCAGTTAAAAACTACAACAAAAGTAATTAAAAGCAATTGGCAGAAGATGAGCAGGTGGTAATGCTAATTATATACAAGACAAAGCTAACAGCAACATGCCAGAATAGTTGAAATACAAAATTAGATAATAGCAATGCAACAAAATCGAAAGCAAAATGCGAAATATAACATACAAGCAATGCAATGCAAAGTCAAATACAACACAGAACAATACAGAATAAAGTAGAAGAAGTGAACGAAAGAAATGAAAACAACTTATACAGGAAAGAAAAATAAACGCAAATGAAATAAATGTGGACAAGTTAAACAAATTTATACATTAACTAACATGAGCAATCAGCAGTTAAAAGGAAACATCTTATTGATGATTTGAAAAGTGAAAACGTGTGCAGAGACTTAATTTCGACAGGTAAACTATTACAAAATTGAATGGTAGAGAATTTAGATGTTTTCTTACTGTACTTAGTGCGAATGATTGGTAGCAAAAAATTATGATTTGAAGCAAACCTGGTGGGGTTAGTATTCTTGAGGAACCCAGGCAGCACGCAACGTAGGGCCGATATTGGTTTTATGGCGGCAAAGTTCGGCCCATCCACGGCCTAATGTTGCAGACAGCGAGACAGTATCGGCCACGCCGCCGTCAATGACTGGCAACGTCGGGCTACTATAGCCGCTGCCCCGCCGATATCGGCAGGCCGTCGACTGCAATCGGCAACATGCGGCCGCTTATGCCGCGCTACTGCCGACATCGGCTGAGGCGATGGCTTTCAACGGCAACTATGGCGCCGATTTTGCCTTTCTACAGACAATATGGGCTGGCCGACGCCATTTATCGGCAACACTGTGCCAAGTGTTGCACAGTGTTAGAGCCTCCGTCGGCTGAGCCGATAACTTTCTCCGGCAAATATGGCGCCGATTTTGCCGCTCACCAGCATCGCCTGAGGAATGGCGAATTTGGCGCGATATTTGCCCAGAAAGATTATTTCACAGGAACCATTGAGTCATTTCTGCTGTCCTGGAGGCAGCCTTTCATGGTTGATATCGGCCGGGCCTCTTTGGAAGCCTGCTGTATATAGCAATAGAGATCCGATCGAGACAAGCATGACCGAAATTCAGTTGAGAGATTCGACGTAAGAATCAGATGTTGAGCTTCATATGTTCATGTATACGCGTTTCAGTGCCGGAACATAGCGCACGTGCGTTTTGAGCAGCATATATGACATTATGTTCGCGCGCATTGTTTTTAATAAGCAGGGCACACAAAAAAACATGCATATAAACTATTCATATATACATCTACAGGCTGTTTTGCGGGAACTTTGCGAAACAGGCTGGCGCAACAGTTAACATTAGCCAGAAGGATCGACAAGCATGGCGGAAAATTATCTGACAGCGCATGTCAGAAAATTTAAATTCATAGAAATTGTTCGTGCTTACATCGATGGGCACAACCACCACTCATATGTTCAAACAAAGATAAATAGTCGGAAGCGGCGCTCTATACGACTGACATTTAGCAACCTATGGAAGGAAAGGACATACGGAGGTGACAGCGCAACAGCGAGTGGACAAAAAAGGTCTAGCGCAGACATTATGGTGCGTTGAAGCGGAAATAAACTCTCGCAACCGGCGTTATCCTACTGACATTTAGCAGCCTATGCAAAAGAAGGGTATACGGAGCTAACAGCGTGACAGCGAGAGGACAAGACAGATCTAGTGCGAACTTTATATTCAGAGGATGTTAGCTGTTTTTATACACCATGAAATACATAGATCCCTTTTGCATTGCAAATTCAAAAGAATTGCTCTTGTCAAGACCACGACATTTGCGAAAAAGGCAAAAACGAAAAATAAAAACCAGTCATATGGCAAGCATTTTTCATCTCAAAGGTGGCAAATAAATGCACACACGTATAATTGATGTATAGAGAGCTTTTCTGGTGAGTTCTACTAGAGTGTATGTGATCACAAAGTGTTCTTGCGCAGGCGATGTGCGTATTTTATGGTATATAAAAACAGCAAGCATGCACTGAAATGAAAAAGTCAGTTGAAAATCAGAGCTCTCCTCTGTTCTCTAGTTTCTTCATATGTTTGTGCAGGGTCACAGTATAAACCAACCGTCCTAAGTCAAGCTGTTGTTGACCACGTGCCCCTCCACTACATTTCATCAGTGCGTTCGCAAAACTAGTGCACCCCTTTCAAAAGCAGCTCCGCAACGCATGTATTGCAGCTCGCATAAGCTCAGCAACAGAAAATAATTGTCTACTGGTCGGGTAAACTTATACCTCCCTTTTCCACCTCCATGCCACGGCCGCTGGATGAAAAACACACGGTGCGGCCCGCCGCGTGCGGCGAATACGGCGTAGCGCGCCTAGTTTTCCGCGCGGCCGCTGCGGCGCCACCGGTCAGGGAGAGCTGGGGAGCCTACATGTGCGCGCGGAGGCGTGTCGCGGCTTAACAGCGCTGCTGGCATGCGCTCGCTGGTTTTAAAGTCTTTAGTACTAAATTGCTAGAGGTTTAACGATGTTCGAAAGCATCGCCAACAAATGGGCGTCAGCGATGCTTGTACCTAAATACAGCAACTGTCCATTTGCAATTGAAGTGATTGCTTGGGTGAGTAGGGAATTCTGCCGTATTATTTTGTCTGTTTCGTTGCCGTTGCGCTGTCCACCCTCGAAAAGTGTTTGTTTATGCTAGTCTTCTTTTTTTTATTGACAGGAGGGTCATTCATTGACATTTGTATGTACGGAAGGATTCAGTTATTCACTCGAAGAAAAAGAAACAATGGGGAGAACAGGGAAATCATGATCATTTTATTGCACGAGGAAAAAGATCAAAATGTTGTTCGATTCACAGGCGCAGTACTTTCCTAGCGAGAGGCTTTTGCGCGAGACGCACGAGACGCTCAACTGGCATGTTCACATTTCCTGCCCAGTTTGCAAGAAGCGCTCGTAAGAGCTTTTTGAGGAAAACTTCGCAAATTTCCATGGCGTGGCCGTCTGCCCCGCAAGTCAGCTCTCGGCATAACGACAGGTGCGGCAGAAGTGCTGACGATAGCAGGTCACAAATTTTGCCAGTTCTCACTTCTGCCATCTTCATCACTTTGTCGATAAAAACGCTTATCAGCTTGCAGATGGCAATAATTTCCATCTTGGGGTATTTCAGGTTGCCGTTGTTAAAATTCCCCATTAGGCCATACAGCGCATCGTTCGCCTCTTGAAGCTGCAGCTGAGAGTTGCAAGCCTGACACTGTACCTGCGTTAGAGCCAAATGATTATGGGGGGAACGAGGAACAGGTATTGCATAGTGTGAGTACGCACGCCATAATTAGCGCACCTGAAACACGCTCCCACTGTGTTGTCTTCTTTTCCTGTGTTTCGTCCTTTTTTTGCGCTCTAATGTATCCCTGGTCCCTTCTTCCTCAAAGCTGGCATACTCCTCCTGCTCATGTAAGTGGAACACTGTCAGGAACACTGTCGGCACCGCAGTTGGCAAAAGCACCCTCAGCTTAGCTGTCCTCTTGTAGTCCTGCTCCGTAAAATTCAAAGCACACACCAGGGACCTGTCATTCGGCTGCCACATTGCTGCTTTCCCGCCGGGTCCCTGACGAGAAATGTTTCGCAGCCATGCTGCCCTGCATTTCGCGTTACCGGGGAACTCGTGGTAGCGTATTTGGGGGTCCTTGCTGCATTCGTTGAACACAGCGGCACACAACATTTGCGCGGCATTGTACCTATCACACAAAAGACCACGCACGCGCAAAGTGTCTTGAGTGACAGATAACGTTTACACTACACATCAGTAAAAACAAAGAAAAACACCCGACTCGACCTTCCCGTTCTTTTTGAATGCTTGCTCCTTCCCGCCTTCGCGTCGCGTGGGGCTTTCCCTTACCACTAGCGCCCCCATTGCGAATTGCGGCGACAACTGTCAACTACGCTGCCACGCTCCCTCCCATTGCCTGCTCCGCGACGCGGCGGGCCGCACCCTGTCTTTTTCATCGAGCGGCCGTGTCCATGCTCTCTACTACTACGCAGATACAATAGGCTAATAATTTCTTAATATGTCCACGGCATTGCGTATAATTCCTTCTTTCTTTATTTTTTGCTTTTTTGTGAACGACCGTTAGTGCGTTCTTTCCATACATATCGAATTCTTTTACACATCGGCCATCGCGGTTACGTTGTACTAGTTAAATGAGAAGAATATATCGAGCTTGACTGTATGCTCTGTGCAGCGAGTGTAGGATTTGTCTCTGACGTTCATATGAGACTATGGCGTCGATAGAAGCCCACATCTACGTTTTCTAGTACTTAAAATCTAATTTATTTATAACCAAAAAGAGTAAAATAAGGGCGCGAGTAGAGGTTCAGCGCAATGTTTCTTGTCGCGCGGGAAGGGAGCACGTGTTTTCCTGCGCTGCATACACTTGCAGAAATTCACAATGGCGACGCCGCGCGCCCTCGCTACGTTTGTTACGTGCAGTGCAGCATTTCGATCGCGTTTTTAGCTAGAGTGGGTGGTTCAGCCTCTGCGAAATCCTATGCTACAGGTAGCTAGCAAGAGAACACATGCATACAAGCATACTCCATAGGCTACACCAGGCTGCACTTAACAAATGCAGTCCCGGCGGGTGTCCCCGCCATTGTGCTTTTGCCCAGCAGAAATGCTGTCTTCCACGCTTTGCGACAACCACAAAAAAAAAGAAAGCAAAACGCGCATATTCTGCCTAGAAGCAACCTTTCACATGCTAAGCCAGCAGCAACTAAAAATAGAAAAAAAGTATGTGAAGGGGGGGACGCGCGTCGCTTCCCGAACTGACCACCCTCGTCACGGCCCCCTCCCTGCACGTCCATTGTGCGCACCTACAGTTTGCAAAGAATGTCGTTCTGAACCTGCTTTTGGTGGCGGTGGTGGCCCTTCTGAAGGGGAGACCGCGCAGTTTTCGGGGAACTTTCCGCGCGGCTGCATTCTCTCGTCGCGGCTGCAGTGCTACCGACATGGAGCGAGTTTCAACGGCTGCACGCAGTCTGCCTACGCGTATCGGCGCGTGTACCGCATTATCAATCATCAAGTTGATTGCGCGATTCCTTGGCCAGTGTACCTCCTAAGACAATGCCCATCACAACTGTGACATCGGTCGTATATGAACACAAGCCTGCGCCTTTTGGTGAGGCTACAGTGCCGTCGCTGAATTTGTATTGCTGACACACAGCTCAAGAGTGCACAGCGGATGCCGAAATTCGGTAAGTTGCTGCCCACTTTTCAGAATGGGGCCTGGCACTTTTTGTTGCGATGTTAAACCACCGGTTCCACCTTCATATATTATTTGTGTCATGAGGTGCGTAGGCTCTATATTTTCGAATAAAGAGCCTACGCACATTGTCCCAAAGCAATTTTACTTCATATAGTTAATCCTGTGCTTGTATCAAACCCCCATTGTGTGGTGACTTGCAGTTCTCGTAACATTTTTTTTCCTGCCCGTATTTTTATAGGTAACGTGATACCGAATACGCGCTCCTTGGTGTTGAACACGTGTGGTAGTTCGGCACGCGATGGCATTTTTAAAGTAGCCTTGAAAATATCTTCTTCCTCTAATATCTGCTCATAATGCGCCTTGCACCTATCATTTAACTCTTTCGTTACCGTGGGAAAATGGGCAACTTTTCGTAGGTTTTTGTTGGTATTTTTTTGTAATAAGTAATAAAATCGTTATACTGTAATGCAATACATCAAGCGAAAGCTAAGTAAATGTACTTTTGACGTGTGTAAGTTTAAAAAACTGAACTTGGAAACTAATATGCAGAAAAAATCGTTAAAGGTAACATTTCTTGCAAATTTGAAAGAACATTTGCAATTGTATGTTTACTACATAAAAGAACTAAATCTGGAAAATATTCTGAAATATACAAATTGTTTAGATAGGAGACATCTACCTAACAGAAAAGCTTCACTGACCTAGCTCAACAACTGCACGAGTTACACTTGTTTACTTGTTACCCAGTAGAAAGTGTCTTGTTCAGCCAGGTTGCACAGTTTTTTCTTTTTATTGCACAGATTTCTCACACACAGAAGCACAGTATATATTAGTAAAAAGGGAAAGAAATGGGCTATTGAACCATGTATATATGGACATATTGCGCTCTATGGTTGCAAAAATAAATGGCAACCCGTCTTGTGCCATAAAACAAAACATACCGACGGACAGCTGATGTAGGTCCGGGCTGATTCTGCACGTCCTCGTCGTCAGAACTAAAATCTGATGATGCGGGATCATCATCTGAATCACTGCTGCTAGAAGCAGCCAAATGATCGCTTCCAGATGCAACAGAATCGCCAGAAAGGCGTCGTTCGCGCGAGGGACAAAAGCGTCTGCCATCTTCGTAAACAGACGGAGCGAACCGCACAATTGGAACCGCCGCTTAAATCGCTGCCGCACGGGAAAAATACAAACTACGCCAAAATTGAAAGATTGGTGCCTGGAGAATACGACTGATGGCGGTGCAAGTCCATAGGAGCGCTCATATTTTAAAAATAGCTTGTGGCGCGTATGGGTCACCGGTGACCCATGTCCTATGGACACGGTAACGAAAGAGTTAAGGACATTTTTGCCTAAAGACCCCATCCTTGGTGTGTGTCGTATTAGCTCACGTCTACATGTTTTCCTTTCCGATGTATGCCAAAAATATGAAATTTATTATAATGCAAAATGCACCTATTTCAACTAATGATGCCGCTTTTAAAATTGCTTTGCAACAGAACCTTTACTCGTGTTTCTATTCTTTTTCCCTTGGGTATCTAAAGTGACACAAAGCCAAGATCTGGGGGTTAAATATTGAACATTGATTCATTTTATAGTAAAAGGACAACTTTCTTTTGTTATTTTCGAAAGTAGTGCCCGATTATGAGAGGTTTCCGACATTTCTTGAATTTCCGCGTTTGTTCATGAGTCGTACATAAGTTGCATGCAATTATAGTATAGTGCTGATGTGCTCCACAGCTGTGCCAACTTCTCGCGCCTTTTCCCGCAGGTTCCATTCTTGCCGAAGCTTTTCCACTACGACGGTGCAACACGAGAATAGCATATTATCAATGCAGACTTCACAAGATAAATGAAATAGTGCTTTTCCCTATAAACCTCTCTTGTTGTGTTATTTGTTTTGTTTAGAGCGCATTAATAGAAAGTACAGAGGATCCACTTAGCCCCACTTATTACTGTGTTAATAAAGCTTTCGCGTATGCATGAGAGGCACATTTACACAAACTACTGTTGGTCCTTCGAAAATGCCTTCATAGCCCTTCGAAAATGTGAAAACAAAAATAAAATGATCGCAATCCAAACGTCGCGACACACGTGGGGTAAACTACAAACACCATAGTGGCTGTGAACGGTCGCGCAAGGGGCTTCCCGATGTCGGCGTGGCCGACAACACGCCAAAAAAGCCTGAATGCCCGCAACATCGGCCAATGCTACCTAGCCAAATCCGACCCATTCTGGCTGGCCAAATTTCGCCCACTCTGGCTGGCCAAATTTCGCCCACTCTGGCTGGCCAAGTTCGACCCATGGTGGCTTCGCCACAGTGGAGCCATTCTGGCTGGCCGTCATCGGGCAGATGTGGGTGAAAGTAGCGCGAGCGCGATTTGCCGACTTAGGCCCGATATCGCTGCCGACTTTGGCCGACTTCACGCCTACATCAGTCCTGTGTTGGCGTGCTGCCTGGGAAGCTACATTCAATATATTCAAAGGAGAGCTGGGAATCTAGTAACTTCTAAAACTTTATACCTATGTTGTATTGAAATAACCTTTTAACAGATAAAATTTTATGCTGATTAAGCAGGCTCAAGGCGTCTGAACACGAAGAACTGTAAGTTATTATGCGTAATGCTTAATTTTGTGTAGGCTGGATGGAATGAAGATAACAATCATATTGTCACGAGTTCGAACCAGCGGTACCACCGAAAATAGCCGGGGAACTAAGAGGGAAGAAGAGAACGACGAAGCAGAGGAGAACGAAGCGGCTGCCTTTTTTCACGAAGGAGACTCGTCTGGTCCTCGGCCAGAACGTCAGCAATCTGTCTGTAACATTTGGTGGAGGTGCTGGGTATCGATCCCGGTACCTCTCGTGAATGTGAATGTGTCTTTGGGTGGCAAAGTTTATAACGCGGAGTTTACTGTTCTCCCTCGCTACACCCACGACGTTATCTTAGGCATCGACTTTTTGCAACTGTGTGGTGCCAATGTTGACTGCCGAACGGGAGAACTTAGTGTCAGTGCAAGTGTTTCGTCTGTGCTTTTCGATCATCCGCCGTGTGGAGAGAGTGTATTTTGCGTATCTAACGATACAGTTGTGCCCGCTTTATCCGCAATGCTTGTTCATGTCGTTTGCTCATTTCCTGCTCGTACTTCCTCGTTCGATACTGCAGTGGAACCTGTGCATAGCAACTGCCTGAAGAAAAACGTATTGGTACCGCATTGCATGGTTTCGGTAATCAATGGAAGCACGGCGCTGTGGGCGATCAATTGTTCTACTGAGGCGGCAGTGCTACCTCAAGGCTTAAAACTCGCCACGTTCCAGGAAGACTCGCCTATACCGATGGCGGTACTCACCGAACAACCCGATCCAGGAGCAACCAGTGTCTCGCAACCCGTGACAACAGAGATGCTTTCCATGATTAACGAATCGCTCAGTGATCACGAGCGTCGACTGTTGGTGACGTTGCTTGAGAAATACTCCTCGGTGTTCGACTTCGCGCATCGTGACGGCCCGCAATCGATCCCTGCGTCCAGAACTCGGCACCGCATCAACACAGGATTTGCAAAACCGATTCGACAAAAACCCTATCGTGTGTCCCCCACAGAGCGCAAGGCAATCAACGATCAAGTTCAAGAAATGTTACGGAAGGGAGTCATTCGAGAAGCGTCAAGCCCATGGGCAGCTCCAGTGATACTGGTGAAAAAGAAAGACGGTACTTGGCGGTTCTGCGTCGATTATCGTCGCCTCAACGCCGTCACTAAGAAAGACGTATATCCACTTCCACGCATTGACGACGCCATTGATTGCCTCTTTGCAGCATCTTACTTTTCATCTGTTGACTTGCGGTCAGGTTATTGGCAAATTCCAATGCACCATGACGACAAAGAGAAGACAGCTTTTGTAACGCCCGATGGGCTATTCGAATTTAATGTAATGCCCTTTGGGTTGTGCAATGCTCCCGCTACCTTCGAAAGGTTCATGGACACCATATTGCGTGGATTGAAATGGGAAGTCTGCATGTGCTACTTAGACGATGTTGTGATCTTCGGACGAACGTTTAGTGAGCACAACAGACGTCTAGACTTAGTATTGAACTGTTTGGAGAAAGCGGGCCTTGTGCTAAACTCAAAGAAATGCCGCTTCGGGGAAAGACAAACCCTTGTACTAGGACATCTCGTCGATAAGGAAGGCATACGTCCCGATCCCCAAAAGACAGCTGCCGTAGAGGCGTTTAAACCACCCGCTTCGGTCAAGCAGTTACGGAGTTTCTTAGGCTTATGTTCCTACTTTCGCCGATTCATTCCGAGGTTCGCTGACATGGCTCATCCCCTTACGCGCCTTCTCCAAAAAGGCGTTCCGTTTGAGTGGTCTGCTGAGTGCGACACATCGTTTCGCCAGCTCAAGTTCCTCTTGACGTCCCGGCCAGTTCTTCGGCACTTCGATCCTTCGTCACCAACCGAAGTTCATACCGATGCGAGTGGTATCGGGATCGGCGCTGTACTAGTTCAGCGAATCGGGGACAACGAGCATGTGATTTCGTATGCTAGCCGGTCACTGAGCCGCTCAGAGCGCAATTACACAGTTACTGAACAAGAGTGTTTGGCGGTCATTTTCGCAGTGCAACGGTTTCGTTCATACCTCTACGGACACCCCTTCACTGTGGTCACAGATCATCATTCACTCTGCTGGCTCGTGAATCTTCGAGACCCGTCAGGCCGACTTGCGAGCTGGGCCCTCCGTCTACAGGAATATGATTTTGTTATTTGCTACAAGAGCGGCCGGCGGCACGCGGATGCTGATTGTCTCTCTCGGATGCCGCTTCCGTCAACTGAATGCGATGCCGATAACTTCGACCAATACATCGCTTTTGTGTCCCCGGAATTTCCGGACATGGGTACCCTCATATCCGAGCAGCAGAAGGATGATAGCTTGCAGCCACTATTCGCGGGAGCACAGGAGTCGCCTGCAGACAGTCGTTTTCGCTTACGTGATGGCGTCCTGTATAAAAAGAGCTACTCGACCACTGGTGCACGCTACCTCTTAGTCGTTCCGAAGCGTCTTCGCACTCAAATCTTATGTGTCATGCACGACGACCCAACTTCCGGCCATCTTGTTTCAACACGAACGCTCTACCGGGCTAAAGAACGCTTCTACTGGCCCAAGATGCGGAAAGATGTCGAGCGGTATGTCGCCAGCTGCTCCCAGTGTCAGCGTTACAAGGTGCCTTCGAACGCGCCACATGGCCAACTTCAGCCAGTTCCTCCTCCTAGCGCTCCGTTCGAGCAAGTTGGTATAGACCTTCTCGGCCCTTTCCCGCGATCCTCAAACGGCAATCGTTGGGTTATCGTCTGCGTAGACCACCTTACCCGCTACTGTGAGACGGCCGCGTTGCCATCGGCCACGGCAGCAGAAGTCTCTGTCTTCTTGTTGTCTCACGTTATTCTTCGACATGGACCTCCTCGCATCGTGATCAGCGACCGTGGGCGTCAGTTTATTGCGGATGTAGTCGAAGAGATTCTTCGTCTCTCTTCATCGAGCTTCCGCCATTCCGCGCCCTACCATCCACGAACTAATGGTCTTGTCGAGCGCACAAACAGAACTCTTGCCAACATGCTGTCCATGTACGTTGATTCATCACACAAGAATTGGGACAGTATCTTGCCATTCGTCACTTACGCCTTCAACACCGCAAGACAAGAGACCACTGGCTACTCACCATTTTTCCTTCTTTACGCTCGTCCGCCGCGCTACACACTCGACACGATATTTCCATACGTCGCCCAACACAACGAATCAATTGACGAGATCCTCTGCCGAGCCGAAGCGCGACGCCTATCCAGGTTACGCACAATCGCATCGCAAGATCGGTCGAAAATACGCTACGACGAACATCACCGTGACATTTACTTTGATCCTGGTGACCTCGTGTGGCTCTGGACACCGTTGCGGAAGCGTGGTCTGTGCCAAAAGTTTCTCGCACACTATGTCGGCCCCTACGTTATATTGGAACGCCTCAGCAAGGTAAACTATCGCATCGCGCGTCTAGCGAACAGTGGACGACGCTCGGCGAAAACCGAAGTGACCCATGTCGCCCGCCTGAAGCGTTACAATTCACGAGATGATTGACTCGCCCGGCGGGCTTCGTCTGCAAGCGGGGAAATGTCACGAGTTCGAACCAGCGGTACCACCGAAAATAGCCGGGGAACTAAGAGGGAAGAAGAAGCAGAGGAGAACGAAGCGGCTGCCTTTTTTCACGAAGGAGACTCGTCTGGTCCTCGGCCAGAACGTCAGCAATCCGTCTGTAACAATATGTATTACCCCAAGGGATTACGCCATAGTTAATATGAGAATGGAGAAATGCAAAGTAAAGTGAAAGCAATGCAGGAAGTGAAAAATACTGGCGTCCCTTGATGAGCGCACGGATCCTTTAAGCGTCGCGAGGTACGTCGGTTGGTGCTATGCCTACCAGCGCCCGAACCTCCCAACGTCTTCTCCTGCTGGTCCATTACCACCACTTCCACGCCCCACAGCGCCATTCGAGTTCGTCGGTATGGACCTCTACGGGCCCATCCGATCACTCCTTTTGGCAATTGGTGGATCGTGACTGCCGTCGGCCACCTGACAGCTTCAGTGTTTTGTGGCTCTGCTTCAGAGGTTGCTAACGTCGTTTTACAATCCGTCATTCTACATCATGGTCCTCCTCGTGTACTGCTGAGCGACCTCGCAAAGTATTCGTTTCGCAAGTCTTCAACGGAGTTCTTAGCCACTGACGCTACACACGGGACAAACTGACGGCTTGACCGAGCGCATTCATCGCAATCTCGCAGACACGACGTGTATATGCAACCGAACCAAAGAAATTGGAATGCCGTTTTGCCTTTCGCCACCTTTGCCTATAACACGGCCGTGCAGCGAACAACTCGTTACTCGCCGTTTAACCTCGTTCGTGGACGCTTCCCCGCTTTCACTCAGGAAGTCTTATTCTTGGGCTCTAAAGCTAGTCCATCTCCTTTCTGGTGCGAAGAGTACTGTTGTGATGGGTGAAGTGACTCGCACTCACGGGTAGCGGTTGCATACTCTCCGTTTTAATAGACGTTCCACAAATATATACAAGCACAAGGACACAGTGTTGCCAACCTAAACACTAAACCGAAACTGCCAGAACTATGTACAGGATACAACATTTTTCCCTCCCTCATTTATTTTTTTATTTTTTTTTATTTTGGGAAGGTGTTAGTACGTTAGTATAGGTTAATCGCGCACAGTGTATATATGGAACGAGAAATACACAGCAAGAAATACACATCCATATATACGCAAAATTATCTATACACATGCCAAAAATATTGAATGCATTAGGTAATTGGTCCACCAACTAAGGAATATTTATACATTCACAATTAATAACCATATCTGTCCGGTCGCCGTCTGTCTCTGTGCGGCTGAATGCGACGACCAGGTGGGCACGACACCACAGGTTCTTCTGTAGTGTTCACGGGCGGGCGTGAAACAGTTTCTGAAGCCGGAAACTGTCCGGCGGCTGATCTTGTTGGCGACCTGGAATCGCAGTCTGCACTAGGCACAGGTTTCGCTGCGGGAACACTTGCCTCGGCGGACACTGGTTGCCATGTTGCAGAAAGAAGCGTCGCATCAACGGGATCATGATTTAACGAAGATTCACGCCCTGCAGAATGGTGCTGAAGGCCATTGTCGCCAGGGCGCCGAGCAGGCACCTTGCACAGCTTGGCCGCGTTCCATGTTTTGCCGTCGTCGAGAATGAAGGATGCTGGACCGCATTTCTCGATGACTTTTCTTGGCTTCGAGAAAGAGATGTCACCCTTGAATGAAACCGATGGTTTCTTCACCCGCACCATGTCTCCTACTGCCACTGTTGTCGGTTTTGCCGCTCGCCTCCTGTCGGTGTAGGCTTTGCTGTACTCTTGCCTGCGCTTGACACGTTGCCTCAGCCTGGCCAGTTCCTGGTAGGGTGCCTTTGCGAAGGACTCAGGAGATAAGCCGAAGATGTCAAGCTTCGTTCTTGGCAGCCTTCCATGTAAAAGTACCGCAGGGGCCACTCCTGTTGTGGCGTGTGGTGTACACCTGTATGCGGCGAGGTAATCCCGTACAGCAGTTCGCAGCGGACGTTGTTCTAGACGGGCCAGTTGTAGGTAAGTCTTGAACGTGCGGTTGAAGCGCTCGATCTGTCCGTTTGCCTGCAGGGTAATAAACAGATGAATGCGACAGACGGATCACTCGTTCTTGTAAGAAGTTGACAAATTCCTTTGACGTGAACTGGGGCCCATTATCACAGACTATCTCTTCAGGATAGCCTTCCCGGGCAAATACGTTGAGCAGGAACTCTGTCACGGTTCTTGTAGAAATTTCCCTTGAAAACTGTACTTCTGGCCATTTTGAGAAGTAGTCTACGAGTGTCAGCACAAATCTGCAATCTGGAGGCGCCCTCTCCAGGGGACCAACGATATCTATTGCAAGTTTCTGCCATGGTCTCTCTGGTAGCTCGACAGGTTGCAGCGGGGCAGGCGACGTCTTTGCCGATTTATCTGCTGCTTGACAGATGCTACAATTGTGGACTGCTTCTTCCACGTGAACGTCCATGCGGGGCCACCAAAATTGTTCCCTAAGTCTGGCTTTGGTGCGTCCGATACCCTGGTGAGTTTCATGTGCTGTTGCGACCAGTTGAGCCACGAGAGATGATGGAACTACAAGCCTCTCTGCACGCAACAATTCGCTCACCACTGACAGTTCGTCTCGAACTCTGAAATATGGTTCCAGACCTTCCGGCAAGTCTCTGTGTGAGGGCCAAGACCCATTTACAAACGCCTTCACCTTTTGAAGAGTGGCGTCAGCAAGAACCGCTTGTTCAAACTGCTCTTTGGTCAGGCAAGTTGGTTGAACCATGGAAACAATTTCTTCCTCAAAAGTCAGCTCTCCATCTGCCATATGAACGGGTAACCGCGAAAGAGCATCGGCTACTGTGTTAGATGAGCCTTTCTGGTACTCCACCGTGAAATTGTACCGTAGTAGCCTTGTGCACCAACGTGCAATCCTAAGAGGGCGTCGGCCTGAGCCCTGCGAAGACAGAAGCGAAACCGAGGGCCTGATGGTCTGTTCGGAGAGTGAAGCTCCGTCCCCACAGGTATGCATGCCAATGTTCGCATGCCCAAATGCATGCAAGTGCTTCCTTCTCACCCACTGCGTACTTTCTTTCAGCCGGAGATAGCGTGCGTGATGCAAAAGCAACAGTACGAAGCTTATTACCGGCGTGCTGCTGGAGGACTGCTCCTAGACCACATTCGGATGCATCAGTGGAAATGACGATTGGAAGCGCAGGATCAAACATGTGCAAGACCAGATCTGAAGATAATACCGCCTTTACCGCGCGGAAACTGTTATCCACCTCAACAGTCCAGGTGACGGTTTCGACTTTCCTAAGAAGAGCCCTCATTGGTTCAACCATCTCGGCCAAGTGTGGCACAAACTTGGCGTAGTATTCCACCAACCCAAGAAAGGAGCGGAGTTCAGCGGCATTTCTTGGAACTGGGGTTTCCACAATTGCGTCCACTTTCCCTGGGAGCGGCGAAATACCGCAAGGTGTCACCTTGTGGCCCAAGAATTCGAGCTCCTGAACTCCAAACACACATTTGCTGTTGAGCTTCAGACCTGCGTCTTTGATACGCTGTAACACTGCCTCCAAGTTCTTCAGGTGCTCCTCAGCTGATTTACCAAAAATAATGACATCGTCAATGTAAAAGAGGACACCCGGACAATTGCGAAGGATTCGAGACATCATACTCTGGAAAGCAGCAGGTGCTGAGGCTAGCCCAAAACAAGACGCGTTTGACCGGTACAGTCCTTCATGTGTTATAAAAGCTGTCAAGTTCCTACTCTCTAGGATGCAGGGGAACTTGGTGGTAGGCAGACGCTAAGTCGAGTTTAGAAAAGTGCGTGGCACCCACCAAGGCATGAAGCAGCTCATCCATGTGAGGCAGCGGAAAGCTGTCCGGAACGATGGCCTTGTTAGGTTCGCGTAAATCTACACAAAGCCTAATACTTCCATCTTTCTTCTGAATGACTACAACTGGGGACACCCATTCTGACGCATCGATACGTTCAATGATGTCCAAGCTTTCCAAGCGCTGCAGTTCGGAAGACACGCGTGGTCGTAACATGAAAGGAAGCCGGCGAAGTTTTGATGCTACTGGCTGAACACCCGCACGTGTCTTAATCCTGTGAACAAAACCTTTTGCAAGGCCCAGCTCATTTGTGAAGAGCGAGCAAAACTGCCGCTGAAGTGCTGATGGCAGCTGCATAGATGGCTCTATCGGATATGTCCGAGCTACTTCGGCGTTCGGTACCGTGCTGGTTTGAAAACACTGCAGCTCAGAGCCTTCAATGCGCAGCTTCAAGGCCTTAATACCATCCAAGCCAATGAGAGAAGTACCCTGCTCGACGACATAAAACAAAAGCGGTGCGCTGCGATTCTCGAAAAAGACCTCTGAAAAGAAGCAGCCTCGAACCAAAATTGGTCTTTTGGAATAATCCAGAAGCGTCACACGAGGAACGGGAAGAAGCGGCACACCAGAGAAATGTTGGTCAAACTCCTTGCCTGAAAGAATGGAAACGGAAGAGCCAGAATCGACTAACAGCTTCATAGCGACCTTGCCCGACTTGAACTGATAATGTGAATTCCGGATGCAAGCGGCTGTTGAACTACAAGAACCTCGACGGTTTCATCCTGCAACGGGCTATCTACTGAAACCTCGCGGACCGATGCTTGCGACCGCTTCTGGTTGCAAACGTTTTCAAAATGTCCGAATACGGCCACAAAAGAAGCATTTTTTTCCTTTAGCTGGGCAGCGTTTCCAAGAAGCGCGATGCTGCTTAGAACCACATCTGAAGCAATGCGAAGAAATCGCGTGTTGCTGCGAGTTCGATGGGGAGCGCTGTCGAGATGGGGGGCGGTTCCCCGATTCGCGTTGACTGAAAGTGCGAGCACGCGGCAGTGAATTCGGTGATTGCAACGATGAACTGCCTTTTGTGCCAGACTGCGCAGATACTGGTTGCACAGAAATGGAAAATTCCTTCATTTCCACTGCTGCCTGCTCGATTTGACTCGCGAGAGCAACTGCTTTGTGGAACGAAAGTGAAGACCCTTCTAACAGAAGACGTTCCCGAATACGATGCGAGGACACACCGGCAACAAACTGGTCCCGTAGTGACTCTTCTTGCGACGTAAATGAGCACATCGCGGCACGCTCTTGTAGCGCGGTCACGTATTCTGGAATAGACTCGCCTGGGAACTGAATTCGACGGTGAAATCGGTGGCGCTCGACGACCAGGTTGCAGGTGGTATCGAAGTGCTTAGCCAGTGCCGCTACCGCGGAGTCATAGACGTCGGGCGTAGCTCCGGTCCCTTCCTCCTCCGTCTTTTCGACAGCCTGCGAAACAGACAGAGTATTGAAGATACGTTGACCTTCGGGTCCCAAGGAATGTAGTAGAAGAGCCTTGCGTCGCTCTGGGGAGAACTCTGAAGCACCGGACGCCAGCAGGTAGACCTGAAGCAGGACGCCAGCAGCAGGAGCGGCAAAAGCCATCTGGGGGGCGTGGCTGGTTATCACCCGGGAACTATATCAGCAGGGATCCCATCCTCGTCGCCATTGTTGTGATGGGTGAAGTGACTCGCACTCACGGGTAGCGGTTGCATACTCTCCGTTTTAATAGACGTTCCACAAATATATACAAGCACAAGGACACAGTGTTGCCAACCTAAACACTAAACCGAAACTGCCAGAACTATGTACAGGATACAACAAGTACGTTTCACGTCTCACCCAGTGTCGCCAACGTGCGCGCCTCAATGCCGAGGCCAGGCAACACGACCGGAAAACTATTTACGGCGAATGCCACCGCGTCGTTTCTTTCGGGCCTGTTGTTGAACTACTGCTCACGACTCCTTTTTGTAATCCTCGTCTGTGCGAGAAATTCCAGCCATGGTTCATCGGATCTCATACAGTCATGAAACAGACTCTTGACCATCGCGTTGCTCCCCTTGACACCACAACAGACGGCCGTTGCCTCAGCACTGGCATTGTGCACGTCTCCAGCATGAGTCTTCACGCGGCATTCATCAATGGTTTGAATGGCGCCCAGAATGGCCGCTATGTGGAAGGGGGGAAACTGTGGGCGTTTATTGTGCACGTTTCGTCATCCCTATTTTACCACCATCGCAATGCGTTTTGTGTACCTTCTTCGTCGTTGTGTGGCCATAATCATCGGGTTTGTGCCGCTGTAGTTGCCTGTAGATCGACTGAGGCGAATAAACATAAACGTCGGGAAAACCAAGAGGTGGTGGTAGTAGTAGTAGTAGTAGTAGTAGTAGTAGTAGTAGTAGTAGTAGTAGTGGTGGTAGTAGTAGCATCAGCAGCAGTAGCAGTAGCAGCTTTTGTCATCATCACTGTTGTTGTTGTAGTTCTTACTTCCTCTGCATCAGCCGTCATAGCACACGGCGCTAATAATCTTCATAGTTTACAGCTCCCTGCGAGCGGACGCGTGCTCTTCCGGAAGTGGCGGGTCGACACCCCGCCTCCTTATTTTCATCCATAACAGGCTCTCATCCGACCAAGGAACGTGCTGTTCGCTCAATGGCCATCGCGCCGCAGTTGCAGGACCGCTAGGTCCCACAGCTGCAGTAGTGGTCGTCACACAGGGAAGCACGAATATGTAAATTAAATATTCAAAGTTAGTTTACGTGGATAGGCGGGCCGTAGTGGACCCAAGACAGGTGTCATAACCATTGCGCTATACACACCTGTTGCCCCGCCACGATGGTCTAGTGGATATGGTGCTCCCCTGCTCACCGGGAGGTCGCGGCATCGAATCCTGGCAGCAGCTGCTGCATTTCGACGGAGGGGACATCTTGAGGCCTGTGTACTGTGCGATGTCAGTGCACGTTAAAGAAGGCTAGGTGGTCGAAATTTATGGAGCCTTGCACTGCAGCGTCTCATAACGAAATCATGGTTTTCGGACGTAAACCCCAGGAATCAATTATTATACTCATGTTCGCAAAACGATAACTTGCCGAAAGTATGTGAATGCGCTTCAGCGAAAATTCTAAGTGAAAACGTTGTGCATGCGCGCTCCACTAAAGTAATTTCGAAAATAAATATAACCCTCTAATAACGAGCCCATGTAACTTTCTTTGCAAAATACCATGAAAACTGCTGACAGTTCCCTTAGGCACTGATATTAATTGCAATAAACAAAGGCAAGGCACATGTGGGGATAAGTATGATCATGTGCATAAGAGGCTGCGAACACACGAGATAAATCTAAGACGAAAAACGTTTGACCTGGAAGGTTTCACAGACACCTACAACGTTAGGCAGTTTTCAAGCCGTGAAGGTACCTGCATTTTTACACCTCTCGATATTTTTGACATGTTAACAAGGGTCTCAGCACCAAATTGAAGAGAGGGTTTTCAGCGACGGGATCGTTTGAGTTTCGGAAGGGTTCTAATCCTGGCGCCGCACAACATCCAGTGCGACGTAAAAATAACCTACCATCTCCATACCATATGTTGGCGCTACACAGAAAAAGAAACCACACGGCACCATAACATCCCAGGCAGCACGCAAACACCGGACTTATGTAGGCGTGAAGTCGGCCAAAGTCGGCAGCGATATCGGGCCTAAGTCGGCAAATCGCGCTCACGCTACTTTCACCCACATCTGCCCGATGATGACCAGGCAGAATGGCGCCACTGTGGCGAAGCCACCATGGGTCGAACTTGGCCAGCCAGAGTGGGCGAAATTTGGCCAGCCAGCGTGGGCGAAATTTGGCCAGCCAGAATGGGTCAAATTTGGCCAGCCCGAATTGGTCGGATTTGGCTAGGTAGCATTGGCCGATGTTGCGGGCATTCAGGCTTTTTTGGCGTGTTGTCGGCCACGCCGACATCGGGAAGCCCCTTGCGCGACCGTTCACAGCCACTATGGTGTTTGTAGTTTACCCCACGTGTGTCGCGCCGTTTGTATTGCGATCATTTTATTTTTGTTTTCACATTTTCGAAGGGCTATGAAGGCATTTTCGAAGGACCAACAGTAGTTTGTGTAAATGTGCCTCTCATGCATACGCGAAAGCTTTATTAACACAGTAATAAGTGGGGCTAAGTGGATCCTCTGTACTTTCTATTAATGCGCTCTAAACAAAACAAATAACACAACAAGAGAGGTTTATAGGGAAAAGCACTATTTCATTTATCTTGTGAAGTCTGCATTGATAATATGCTATTCTCGTGTTGCACCGTCGTAGTGGAAAAGCTTCGGCAAGAATGGAACCTGCGGGAAAAGGCGCGAGAAGTTGGCACAGCTGTGGAGCACATCAGCACTATACTATAATTGCATGCAACTTATGTACGACTCATGAACAAACGCGGAAATTCAAGAAATGTCAGAAACATTCATAATCGGGCACTACTTTAGAAAATAACAAAACAAAGTTGTCCTTTTAAATATAATGAATCTATGTTCAATATTCAACCCCCAGATCTTGGTGTCGTGTCGCGTTAGATACCCAAGGGGAAAAAAACGTGAGTAAAGGTTCTGTTGCAAAGCAACTTTAACAGCGGCACATTACTCGAAATAGGTGCATTTTGCATTATAATATATTTAATATTTTTGGCATACATCGGAAAGGAAAACATGTAGACGTGAGCTAACACGACACACCCCAGGGATGGCGTCGTTAGGCAAAAATGTCCTTAAATGATAGGTGCAAGGTGCATTATAAGCAGATATTAGAGAAGGAACATCTTTTCAAGGATACTTCAAAAATGCCATCGCGTGCCGAACTGCCGCACGTGTCCTGCACCAAGGAGCGTGTGTTCGGTATCACGTTACCTTTAAAAATACGGGCAAGAAAAGATAATGTTGCGAGAACTGGAAGTCACCACACAGAGGCTGTTTGATACAAGTACAGGATTAACTACATGAAGTAAAACTGCTTTGGGACAATGTAGGTAGGTTCTTTATTCGAAAATAAAGAGCCTACGTACCTCACGACACAAATAATATATAAAGTGGAACCGGTGCTTTAACATCACAACAATATGTGCCACGTCCCACTTTGAAAACTGGCCACCAACTTACCGAATTTTGGCATCCGCTCTGCACTCTACAGCTGTGAGTCCGCAATACAAATTCGGCGACGACACTGTAGTCTCACCAAAAGGCACAGGCTTGTGTTCATATACAACCGATGCCAGAGTTGGGATGGGCATTGTCTTAGGAGGTACACTCGCCAAGGAATCGCGCAATCAACTTGAATGATGGATAAATGCGGTACATGATAAACGATAAACGCGTAGACAGACTGCGTGCAGCCGTTGAAACTCGTTCCTACACTTTGCACGTTGGTAGCAATGCAGCCGCGACGAGAGAGCGCGGAAGGTTCCTCGTGGTTTCCCCCTCGGAAGGCAGCAAACGCCAGCAAAAGCAGGTTCAGAACCACATTCTTTGCAAACTGCAGATGAGCACAATGGATGTTCACGGAGGGGGCCGTGACAATGGTGGTCACTTCGGAAGGGGAGGCGCGCCCCCCTCCCCACACACTTTTCTTTTATGTTTAGTTGCTGCTGGCTTAGCAGGTGTTAGGTTGCTTCTCAGCAGAGCACTCTCGTTTTTCTTGCTTTCTTTTTTTTGTAGTTGTCTCAAAACGTGGAAGACAGCATTTCTGCTAGGCAAACATTTTTGCACAATGGCGGGGACACCCGCCGGGACTGCATTTGTTAAGTGCAGCCCGGTGCAGCCTATGGTGTATGCTGGTACGCATGCGTTCTCTTGCCAGCTACTTGTAACACAGGATTTCACAGAGGCTGAACAACCCACTCTAGCTAAAAACGCGAGCGCAATGCTGCACTGCACGCAACAAACGTAGCGAGGACGCACGGCGCCGCCATTCTGCTTGAATTTCTGCCATTTTCTGCAGCGCACGAATGACATGCACGTGCTGCCTTTCCGCGCGACAAGAAATACTGCGATGACTCTGTCTCTACGCACCCTTCTTTTGCCCTCATTGGTTATAAATAAATTGGTGGTTAAATATCAGAATACGCACATGTTTGCCTATATCAACGCCATAGTCTCATACGAACGTCAGTGATAAATCCGACACACTGCACAGAGCATGCACTCAAGCTCGATATATTCTGCTCATCTAACTAGTACAACGTAACCGATGGCCGATGTGTAAACGAATTCGATATGTATGGAAAGAACGCACAAACGGACGTTACACAAAAAGCAAAACCCAGGTGAAAATATCCAAACTGGCCCCAGTTGGTCCCAACTGGTCCCGGTTGAACTGGTTTATGGTGAAATTCCCAGTTGGTCCCAGCCCCAAATGGGACCAGCTGGGACCAGCTGGTCCCAGTTGGTCCCAGCTCGAACTGGTTCCAGTTGGAACCAGTTGGTCCCAGTCCTACTGGGAGCAGCTGGGACCAGTTGGTCCCAGTCCCATCTGGGACCAGCTGGTATCCGTTCCCGCTGGAAAAAAGTAGCAGCGCTTGGGCAAAAGGTGCCAATGAGCAACCACGCATGCACAGCTATGCTAAACAACAACAGTTCGGCCAGTCAACAAGTTTATTCTTTATATGCGCTATCAGACTATGTCTTCGTTGCCTCAGTGGGTGCAGCAAGCCGTTTGTTGGGCCATCATACGTGGCAATTTTTTTTTCAGAAAGCAGCTTCACGACGTTGGTGATGGTGGATGACACGTTGCTCCCCTTCATTACCCTGTGGTAGACTGTGGCTGTAAAGTTTAACAGAACAACACGGTCCAATGAAATATATATAGATATAGCTTTGTGCAGGTAAACAAACCCGAAAATAGGCACATGTCATTTTAGATGTGTACACATCTAAAATAGGCACATCAAGAGCAACAGATAAGTACGAGTATTTGCTTAAGTTTACCAGCACAACACGAGAAGCCTTGTTTACAATAAAATGTTCCATCGTGCCGACACTCTAGCCACTGATACTACTACGTCGCGGTACTTCTACCTCCGGGATATACAGAATAGCTTGCACTCAAAATACAAATGAAATAATTACCTTCAAATGGCTCCATCGTCGCCAACTAATCCATCGCAGATCGACCCCCGCGCCACACAATGGATCTACATATCTGTGCTTGCCATGGGTGAAAACATTGGTCACGTGCGTTGCCTGCAGTCATCAGGTCTTCCGGAGATGAAACTAGTAGCACACAAGTCCCAGCACACAAGTCCCAAAATTATATTACGCAGCGCACAAGTCCCAAACTGCTTCGAAAACATCACAACTGCGCGGCGCATGCACACTTTGCATCCGCACGCACGCCTCACTTGACTGGCTTGGCTTGGCTGGCTTGGCCTAGCCTGCCGCGCCGCCCACGTGTGCCGTACGAAACTAACGCCGTTTCAGCATTTTTAGGGAGATGTCAAAAATGCTTCTGCGCAGAACTTTCGCTGCACATTTGCTTAAGCGAATTTTTTTTTGCAGTCAATTGTACAACTTTGTTCAACTGACTGCAAAAAATAATAATTCAAGACATAAATGTGTACGACCGCATCACCATAAATTGATTTAACTTCCAATGCATATGCTGTGCAAACCTGATATATATTCCGTCTCCATGAAAACATTGCAGAACGTTAATCCAAACACACATACAATGTATACATATGCAGCCTCTTTCAGTCCGTTTTCAAACCCCAGGTAGAGAAAATTTACAGATCCACTATCATAATCATGTAAAACCAATTATAAAATTAGTCTATTTTCAACTACTCATACATGCATGGATCTTGCATTGCTTGGACCCAAGTGTCCCTTTTTGAAGTATATATCACCGCCAAATGCATGGCGCCCAGTTTGGCTGCCTGCAGATGCATGCACATGTGGTCCCAGCACGACCTCCTCTATGAAGTTTATAAAGGAGGTCGTGGGTCCCAGATGTCCCAAAATTGGGACCAGATAGAAGCCTGATGGTCCCAGTTTGCTCCCACGTGGGGTATCAGATTGGCCCTGTCGGGTCTCAGATGGGCCCCATCGGGTCCCAGATGATCGCCATCGGGTCCCAGACGCGCCCCATCGGGTCCTCGATGGTCGGCATCGGGTCCCAGATGGTCACCATCGGGTCCCAACTGGTCGCCATCGGGTCCCAGATGGTCGCCATCGGGTCCCAACTGGTCGCCATCGGGTCCCAGATGGTCCCCATCGGGTCCCAGTTGGCCACCGATGGGGACCAGTTGGTTCCAGACTGGGACCAGTTAGGAACCAACTGGGAACATTTGGTTCTAGGCTGGGACCAGTTGGTCCCAGTTGGTACCAGTTCATTACCAGTTACACATTTTCACCTGGGAAAAGAAGCATGAATTATACGCAATGGCGTGGACATATTAAGGAATTATTAGCCTATTGTATCTGCGTGGTAGTAGAGAGCATGGAGGTGCAAAAGGGAGGTATAAGTTTACCCGACTAGTAGACAATTATTTTCTGTTGCTGAGCTTATGCGAGCGCCGGCACATGCGTTGCGCTGTACTGGAGCTGTTTTCGAAAGGAATGCACTAGTTTCGCGAACGCACTGATGAAGTAGTGGAGGGGCACGTGGTCAACAACAGCTTGACTTAGGACGGTTGGTTTACTGTAACCCTGCTCAAACGTATGAAGAAACTAGGGAACAGAAGAGAGCTTTGATTTTCAACTGATTTTTTTTTCAGTGCATGCTTGCTGTTTTTATATAACAAAAGATACGCAGATCGCCTGCACAACAACACTGTGTGATAACATACACTCTAGTAGAACTCACCAGAAAAGCTCTCTCTATATCAATTATAGGTGTGTGCATTTGTTTGCCACCTTTGAGATGAAAAATGCTTGCCATATGACTGCTTGGCATTTTTCGTTCTTGCTTTTTTCGCAAATGCCGTGGTCTTGACCAGAGCACTTCATTTGAATTTGCAATACAAAGGGATCTATGTATTTCATGGTCCTCTCAATATAGAGTTAGCACTATATCAGAATTGTCTCCTCGCTGTCGCGCTGTTAGCTCTTTATACCGTTCTTTTGTATAGGTTGCTAAATGTCAGTAGTATAACGCCGGTGGCGAGTTTATCTCCGCTTCAGCGCACCATAAAGTCTGCGCTAGACCTTTTTTTGTCCACTCGCTGATGCGCTCTTACCTCCATATGCCTTTTCCTTCCATACGTTGCTAAATGTCAGTAGTATGGCTAGGTTGCAGCCGCCAGGAGCCTCCACCATCGCATAGCCCGCCAGCGCCACTGTGGCGACTTTTTCGTTAGCGTCGGGAGACCTTCAGCGGGCCGCCCCGATACTCCAAGGGAAGTGAACGCGCCGCGCTCGTTGAGCGCGGTGTTGCGGGACGTAATAACACTTTTTTTTTACTTCGACGTGAAAATGAACACGTATTGCGAGAAGGCTGGATGTTCGGTCTTGTGGGCAGCGTATCAAAAAATCCGAAGCGCTAGCGAAGTACGAGGAGGTATATAGTATGGACAGGCGCAACGTGAGCGCTTTTCCAATATCGGTAAACATTTGAACTTTCTGTTGGGTGAAAGTACTGGGAACGGTCAGCTGTTGGATCAGGCAAGCTCCGCGCATGGTGTAATAGATGAAATCGAGAAAGTTGGCGTTGAAGCCACCCGCCACCGCATTCCGCAAATGTGGGTAAATATACCCTCGAAAAATATGGAGTTGGCTGCAAGTTCAACCGTTTCCTTTGTTAATTTGTTGTGTATTTTCTCGGCAACCAGTGCAAGAGCACTTTTGTTGTGCACAGTGATATTATTTGAGAACCCGGCCGTTCCCCAATTCGGCGGTTTAGTCTTGTGGGGCTATTGTTTAATTAAGTTTGCTTTGTTCATCCTCACGTTTTCAAGCAGTTATACACGGCGATTAAATAAACATTTGGCGCCAGATGTGTCCACTCGCCGCTGTCAAGGGCACATAGCAAGCACGAACACGCCAACGCGGCCGCTTTGCTTTTAATTAAAGGGCCCATGACAGCTATTTTTTTGTTGGAGACTTTTATGTTCTAATGAGTAGAACAGTGTCTTGTAATCACGGCATGGAGTGGCAAATTCTCCAGCGCGAAGTCTAATTAGTCACAGCACCGTTAATTTTGTTCAGTTTTAATGATGCTTCGAAACGCGCGCCAAAAACTGCAAGAAACTAGCGCCGCGGTGCTGGCGCGGCGGCTGTCGGAAGTGAGCGCATTCACTGATCACTTGAGCTCAAGATTCGGTGACGTTGCGGAGAGCGCGAGCGCCGGACCAGCTCGCCACACTCGCTTTGCATCATAGCGTGTGTACAATCTACGCTTGAGCGACCAACACGGAGAGGAAGCAGAAAAATACGGCTTTTGGCGTGGCCTCCGCGATCGGCTGCGAGAGCCGATCTTGGAGGCTACGCTCGGAGGCCATAGCGCGGCGCGCCCGCGTCTCTCTGTGACGTCACGATATCAACATACAAAAGTGAAACGTCACAGATGGCCCACAAACTACGTCACACTAGTGGCGATGTCGCGAGGTGCTGCAAGCTCGGATGAGCATTCCCGCTTACTTTGAAACCATATTAAAATTACTTAGAGGCGACGTTCGCCGCTAATACTTGGTCAAGATTGCCTTCGTATGCAGGAAAACCAATTAACGCAAGCATCTCGCGTTTGAAATTTTGGTGTCATGGGACCTTTAAGAACTGTGAAACAATTTGGCCTCAAGCATAAAGGGTAGAAAGAAATATGTGTGAAGTATGTGATCCTTATAAAAATTGGGAAAGGGAAAAATGATCAATTCTCTAGCGAAGGTAAAGCAAACTTGCTACTTTTATAATCGCTCATAATCATTCAGTATATTAAAATTTATAAAAGCTAATAAAGTTAATATGATGCTGTAAACAAGTTACGCTTGTTGAACGTTTTTCTTTTTTTTTTGTTTGAACATTTATTGAGCCAAAACAACCTACAAATGCCCATGTCTGCACTCTGAGATTGCTCCAAATTTGGGAAAATTCGGAGCCATTTTGAAAAATCTGCGCGCTCCAAAAGCACGCAGATTTTCCCAAATTTGTGCCACACTGAAAATTCTGCTAGCATCTACAATTCATGCAAACGGCACCAAGTTGTCTTTTAAAGGCAAAAAAATCTGCTGCGATTCATAATTCGCTGCTATGTAGCACTTACTGGCGCGTTAGGAAGCTTTGAAAATTCGTCTACGGAAAGATGCTGTAAATAGCAGTTCGATTCCACAAGGCTACAGTTGCTACTTTTACAAAGAACCATTTGGACGCCCTGTACCAGGATTTCAAATTTTTTTTGCGGCGGTGCAAAGCGACGACACAGCCTTTTAGCTGCCGCAGTCGCCAAGGGCAAGCAGGCGCGACCGCTCTCCTCTCTCCCGAAGGTGACGCGGCCGCCGCCGCAATGGCGCTAGCGTCGTCGCGCGGAGTTAGATGTGCAACCTGCCTATAGCGCCGCTTGCAACTGTTTATCTTTGTTTGAACATATGACCGCTGGTTATGCCCATCGATGTATGCACGAACTAGTTCAATTTCTATGAATTTAGATTTTCTGACATGCGCTGTCAGATAATTTTCCATCATGCTTGTCGATCCTTCTGGCTAATGTTAACTGTTGCGCCAGCCTGTTTCGCAAAGTTCCCGCAAAACAGCCGATAGATGTATGTATCAATAGTTTATATGCATGTTTTTTGTGTGCCCTGTTTATGAAAAACAAAGCGCGCGAACAGAATGTCATATATGCTGTTCAAAGCACACGTGCGCTATGTTCCGGCACTGAAACGCGTATACATGAATATATGAAGCTCAACATCTGATTCTTACGTCGAATCTCTCAAGTGAATTTCGGTCATTCTTGTCTCGATCGGATCTCAATTGTTATATACAGCAGGCTTCCAAAGAGGCCCGGCCGATATCAACCATGAAAGGCTGCGGCGTAGTCGATGTTGCCTCCAGGACGGCAGAAATGACTCAATGTTTCCTGTGAAATAATCTTTCTAGGCAAATAACGCGCCAAATTCGCCATTCCTCAGGCGATGCTGATGAGCGGCAAAATCGGCGCCATATTTGCCGGAGAAAGTTATCGGCTCAGCCGACGGAGGCTCTAAGGTGGCATACTTGGCACAGTGTTGCCGACAAATGGCGTCGGCCAGCCCATATTTCCTGTAGAAAGGCAAAATCGGCGCCATAGTAGCCGTTGAAAGCCATCGCCTCAGCCGATGTCGGCAGTAACGCGGCATATGCGGCCCCATGTTGCCGATTACAGTCGACGGCCTGCCGATATCGGCGGGGCAGCGGCTATAGTAGCCCGACGTTGCCAGACATTGACGGCGGCTTAGCCGATACTGGCTTGCTGTCGGCAACGTTAGGCCGTGGATGGGCCGAACTTTGCCTCCATAAAACCAATATCGGCCCTACGTTGCGTGCTGCCTGGGATCGGCTTCTTGTTCTATCACTACCAACTCTCGTTGTACATTGTATATGAAACTTCCCATTGTACATACGTTCTCGAGACACCAACCATGGGGAGAATTCAGAAGGCGGAGGCCTGCGGGCACAGCCAGCACGAACTTTCATCTAGCCTTTTCCTATGGTCTTCGAAGGTGACGCCGAAAGAAGACGAACAGAGTGAATGTTACTCACCGCATGCAGATCGTAGTCCCTGAAGACTTTATTTGTGTTTGCGATGCAGCATAAGTGAAAAGGAGAGAATAAAAGCAATGCTAAATTAACGAATAATTCATTTACATCGATCCGCTTATAAGTGCGCAACTGTGTGCTGGTGGTTATAGGACTAGCGACACATGAGCAAGGGGGGGGGGGGATATATGTAGCAGGGCAGGGGTGTGATCAGTGTGTAGGAGCTTAATAAAAATACATGTCCTAAGAGACCACCCTTGTGTTTCTTGTGGGCTTATTGCAACGTACAATGGGCGACATTATTTTACTGCAGCCAAAGGAGACTTAATTGGGGCTCTAAGCCATTGTACTAGAACATTTGGGCGCCCACATAGTACCTGTTTTACTAAGGTACGAACTCAAGGGGCAATAAGAATTCCCAACAGTGTGGATGCAGCAGTAAAAGACATCCTTAATTTGACTCTCGTATCTTTCAGTACTCCAGTCATCGCTGTAAACGGTCCTACACTACATTAGGTTATATTAGTGGAGCCATTACCCAACTGGCATAATGCCAGTGCGCATAGACTTATTTCCAAGTATTTTATAGCACGTTTACTGGTACTCCGTTAGAGAAAACTCTTTCGCGCGCGTGAATACCAGCATTTAGTGAGCCAAGTTGGCAAAGCGATCTTTAGCGATGCGAAAACTAGTTGGAAGACAAAAAATGACGCATCTCCACGACGCGAACCCTTAGGAGTGATCGAAGCACTAGGGGTCGTTCGCTGTTACCGTAAATCACTCGTGGCATTGCCCACTCATTGCAGGTAATTGAGTGACAACGCGTGTGTGTATTTCCACACGTGTTGTCATTTATGCTTCTGGTCTTTATGAGGTTCCTGCGCTCCCACGTCGCAGATCGTACCGAGTTCCTGATTACTTTTAGTTAATGCGCACAGGAGAAATCTCGCACCGGCACTATATTGCACGTCAAGATCCAGTGCCTATATATAGACCTATTCCACCGGGCCTACGTCACGAAGATGCGGTGGCGCTGTCGTCGGGAGTTTTGGTTTCGCGTGGTAGGCATCCGCCGGCGCGCCTACCGTAGCAGCCGCAGCGTTTTCGCTGGTGCGGGCGCTTCTCACCGCCGTGAAATGAAGAAAAAAAGTGTTCACCGATGACCTGCGCCGTGGGTTGGTTGCTCAACAACGCACAAGATATGTGCGATAGGTTTTTATCGGTTTCCTGCTTATGTTTGTCTTAAGGAAACGGACGAACCTGTAATGTCCGCTGTTTGACGCATCGGTTATGCGCCAAACATTTTCGTCACGACTAAGCATATGTGTAATTATTTAGCGTTAGTGCGGCTTCTTTCATTTGAGAGAAATAGCATTGTCACAAGTTTGTCAAGTATAATGCTCGACACCAAGTTTCTTGGCATAAATAAAGTGCGGACACAGAGCGATGATGCTTACTGCAAAGCGCGCACGACGTTAACTTAGCTCGATGTGTAGAAGTAATCGCGGTCGCCGTGT
>JABSTT010001798.1:0-70091 GCA_013339685.2 Hyalomma asiaticum
GTAACTTAATAGTATGCTTTGTTGGGCGCGTTGGTTCAGTAAGGGATATATTAGAGCGCAAGAAAGGACGAAACACAGGAAAGAAGACGACAACACGAGCGCTCACGAAGCAACGGAAATGTGGCATACCAGAAAAGCTGGATCGCTGACGAGTGAAGGAACATAAAAAGCAGGGCCCACTGTAGAAGAAAGGTAACTTAATAGAATGCTTTGTTGGGCGCGTTGGTTCAATAAGGGATATATTAGAGCGCAAGAAAGGACGAAACACAGGAATAGAAGACGACAACACGAGCGCTCACGAAGCAACGGAAATGTGGCTTACCAAAAGGCTGGATCGCTGACGAGTGAGGGAACATAAAAAACAGGGCCCACTGTAGAAGAAAGGTAACTTAATAGAATGCTTTGTTGGGCGCGTTGGTTCAATAAGGGATATATTAGAGCGCAAAAAAGGACGAAACACAGGAAAAGAAGACAACACGAGTGCTCACGAAGCAACGGCAATGTGGCATACCAGAAAAGCTGGATCGCTGACGAGTGAAGGAACATAAAAAGCAGGGCCCACTGTAGAAGAAAGGTAACTTAATAGAATGCTTTGTTGGGCGCGTTGGTTCAGTAAGGGATATATTAGAGCGCAAGAAAGGACGAAACACAGGAATAGAAGACGACAACACGAGCGCTCACGAAGCAACGGAAATTTGGCTTACCAAAAAGGCTGGATCGCTGACGAGTGAGGGAACATAAAAACAGGGCCCACTGTAGAAGAAAGGTAACTTAATAGAATGCTTTGTTGGGCGCGTTGGTTCAATAAGGGATATATTAGAGCGCAAAAAAGGACGAAACACAGGAAAAGAAGACAACACGAGTGCTCACGAAGCAACGGCAATGTGGCATACCAGAAAAGCTGGATCGCTGACGAGTGAAGGAACATAAAAAGCAGGGCCCACTGTAGAAGAAAGGTAACTTAATAGAATGCTTTGTTGGGCGCGTTGGTTCAGTAAGGGATATATTAGAGCGCAAGAAAGGACGAAACACAGGAATAGAAGACGACAACACGAGCGCTCACGAAGCAACGGAAATGTGGCTTACCAAAAAGGCTGGATCGCTGACGAGTGAGGGAACATAAAAAACAGGGCCCACTGTAGAAGAAAGGTAACTTAATAGAATGCTTTGTTGGGCGCGTTGGTTCAATAAGGGATATATTAGAGCGCAAGAAAGGACGAAACACAGGAATAGAAGACGACAACACGAGCGCTCACGAAGCAACGGAAATGTGGCTTACCAAAAAGGCTGGATCGCTGACGAGTGAGGGAACATAAAAAGCAGGGCCCACTGTAGAAGAAAGGTAACTTAATAGAATGCTTTGTTGGGCGCGTTGGTTCAATAAGGGATATATTAGAGCGCAAAAAAGGACGAAACACAGGAAAAGAAGACAACACGAGTGCTCACGAAGCAACGGCAATGTGGCATACCAGAAAAGCTGGATCGCTGACGAGTGAAGGAACATAAAAAGCAGGGCCCACTGTAGAAGAAAGGTAACTTAATAGAATGCTTTGTTGGGCGCGTTGGTTCAGTAAGGGATATATTAGAGCGCAAGAAAGGACGAAACACAGGAATAGAAGACGACAACACGAGCGCTCACGAAGCAACGGAAATGTGGCTTACCAAAAAGGCTGGATCGCTGACGAGTGAGGGAACATAAAAAACAGGGCCCACTGTAGAAGAAAGGTAACTTAATAGAATGCTTTGTTGGGCGCGTTGGTTCAATAAGGGATATATTAGAGCGAAAAAAGGACGAAACACAGGAAAAGAAGACAACACGAGTGCTCACGAAGCAACGGCAATGTGGCATACCAGAAAAGCTGGATCGCTGACGAGTGAAGGAACATAAAAAGCAGGGCCCACTGTAGAAGAAAGGTAACTTAATAGAATGCTTTGTTGGGCGCGTTGGTTCAGTAAGGGATATATTAGAGCGCAAGAAAGGACGAAACACAGGAATAGAAGACGACAACACGAGCACTCACGAAGCAACGGAAATATGGCTTACCAAATTGCTGGAACGCTGACGAGTGAGGGAACATAAAAAACAGGGCCCACTGTAGAAGAAAGGTAACTTAATAGAATGCTTTGTTGGGCGCGTTGGTTCAATAAGGGATATATTAGAGCGCAAAAAAGGACGAAACACAGGAAAAGAAGACAACACGAGTGCTCACGAAGCAACGGCAATGTGGCATACCAGAAAAGCTGGATCGCTGACGAGTGAAGGAACATAAAAAGCAGGGCCCACTGTAGAAGAAAGGTAACTTAATAGAATGCTTTGTTGGGCGCGTTGGTTCAGTAAGGGATATATTAGAGCGCAAGAAAGGACGAAACACAGAATAGAAGACGACAACACGAGCGCTCACGAAGCAACGGAAATGTGGCTTACCAAAAAGGCTGGATCGCTGACGAGTGAGGGAACATAAAAAACAGGGCCCACTGTAGAAGAAAGGTAACTTAATAGAATGCTTTGTTGGGCGCGTTGGTTCAATAAGGGATATATTAGAGCGCAAAAAAGGACGAAACACAGGAAAAGAAGACAACACGAGTGCTCACGAAGCAACGGCAATGTGGCATACCAGAAAAGCTGGATCGCTGACGAGTGAAGGAACATAAAAAGCAGGGCCCACTGTAGAAGAAAGGTAACTTAATAGAATGCTTTGTTGGGCGCGTTGGTTCAGTAAGGGATATATTAGAGCGCAAGAAAGGACGAAACACAGGAATAGAAGACGACAACACGAGCGCTCACGAAGCAACGGAAATGTGGCTTACCAAAAAGGCTGGATCGCTGACGAGTGAGGGAACATAAAAAACAGGGCCCACTGTAGAAGAAAGGTAACTTAATAGAATGCTTTGTTGGGCGCGTTGGTTCAATAAGGGATATATTAGAGCGCAAAAAAGGACGAAACACAGGAAAAGAAGACAACACGAGTGCTCACGAAGCAACGGCAATGTGGCATACCAGAAAAGCTGGATCGCTGACGAGTGAAGGAACATAAAAAGCAGGGCCCACTGTAGAAGAAAGGTAACTTAATAGAATGCTTTGTTGGGCGCGTTGGTTCAGTAAGGGATATATTAGAGCGCAAGAAAGGACGAAACACAGGAATAGAAGACGACAACACGAGCGCTCACGAAGCAACGGAAATGTGGCTTACCAAAAAGGCTGGATCGCTGACGAGTGAGGGAACATAAAAAACAGGGCCCACTGTAGAAGAAAGGTAACTTAATAGAATGCTTTGTTGGGCGCGTTGGTTCAATAAGGGATATATTAGAGCGCAAGAAAGGACGAAACACAGGAAAAGAAGACAACACGAGTGCTCACGAAGCAACGGAAATGTGGCATACCAGAAAAGCTGGATCGCTGACGAGTGAAGGAACATAAAAAGCAGGGCCCACTGTAGAAGAAAGGTAACTTAATAGAATGCTTTGTTGGGCGCGTTGGTTCAGTAAGGGATATATTAGAGCGCAAGAAAGGACGAAACACAGGAATAGAAGACGACAACACGAGCGCTCACGAAGCAACGGAAATGTGGCTTACGAAAATGGCTGGAACGCTGACGAGTGAGGGACATAAAAAACAGGGCCCACTGTAGAAGAAAGGTAACTTAATAGAATGCTTTGTTGGTCGTGTTGGTTCTACAGTGGGCCCTGTTTTTTATGTTCCTTCACTCGTCAGCGATCCAGTTTTTGCTTGTTGTGTCCACCTTTTTTTTTTGTTTTCGCGTACGTCATTTTTATGCCCGAGTAAGCTATGTCTGGCTATTTTAACCATCAAGAGGTGATACCACAAGCAGACATTTTTCATCCTGCATCCAGCTGTCAGCACTTCAGGCAGCTGCAGCAGAGCACAAGCCACACACACTGTTCCCCTCAGTAAAGAACCTCTCTGTACTGCAACGAAATCATTAACATGGAAAAAAATTCTGCTTGTCTTCGCCAGTTTCTCAAGTTTTTTTGATGCAGCTGCAGACTACAATTACGTGTCAGTGCTGAAGTGGTGCATTCTTCAATATGTTCATAATTGCAGGGGTTCTACATACCAACCCAAATATGATTGAGGCACACAGTAGTGGAAGGCTCTGAAAACTGACCACCTAGAGTTCTTTAACATGCACCGATAACACGCGGCACATGTGCCTCTTGAATATTCATCTCTATTGAAAAAGCGACCACCATGGCCATGGTCCGACCAGTAGCGATACTGGCAATTGCTACCTGCCACGGTGGCCATGACCATGGCCATGACCACCATGGCAGGTAGCAATTGCGAGTATCGCTACTGCTCGGACATTGTGGCCCAAGTTGCCGCGAGGAGTCATGGCCATGATTGAGCATACAACCTTATTAGAATTGAGCTGAGCACCACAACCACACTACCACTGCAGCAGCCATTTGTCAGCATTTCTGCTGTATTGCCGTCATGCAACAGTTAACAATTATGATAATGAATGTGCCAAGGTGGCAGAAAAAGACGGGACATCTCACGCGCTATGTTCTTACCTCTCTAGTAGTATTGCTGTGTGCACATAAAGTTGTTTTATCACCTTCCACTGCTGGTGTGAGGTTTACATTTGCACTTCTTTATTGTGTGTGCCTTGTTGTACATCACCTGTGAAGTTTCAAATTATCATTTTCGCTTACCGGTGTGCTGTCACTGCTGTGACTATTTTTTTTTTGTACGGGGCTGCGAACTAGTAAAGTGTTTAAATGAGAGATTTTTGCCACAGTCCTTTCTGTATGACAGAATGAAAATAAACTTGATTTCATTTTCGTCGTCTGCCCACCACCTAGGAATCTTTGTTAAGGTAAGCCTGCAGAAAACTGCCCTGTGGCCATACAAATGAACTTGCAGGCTAGTTTAAATGTGCACATTTAACACAACCCAATTATTTAACACAACCCATTATAAATGTCGAAAAAAATTGTTTTTGCACACCTGGCACAAACATTGGCCTTGATGTTGCACAACAGGACTCCAAGCAGCCATTCAGAGTGGAATATGACCAAAGCAGTTTTAATTAAAAAGTGTCACTTTACTTTGTATGCTGCTCATAAAAGGCAAGTGATGCCAGTTTACAGACTGCACAGTAAGAGAACATGCCGTGAGGCAACAAGGCCACATTCTTAATAAAAACACCTGAAGTGGAAACCACATAAAGTGCTTTAAGGAGAGAAGAAATGCTGTGACTGGGGCGTCCATTTATTTAGCCCCAACTTAGGTAAATGGCAGGGGACCTGTGTGTATCGTCTTTTTTTCTTTTTTCCCACGCACACAGTAGCAGATTTCATCATCTTACTGCTGCAAATGACGCCTTAAATGTTAATTTCAATCGCATGGCTCACCGTAAGAGTTTTGCTGCTTCCTCAAATTGACAAAATTGAAGCGTTGTACGGTTCGCCAGGGGAATTTATAAAGAAATAGCCCGCTATGCGCTGGAACAGCTGCCGCAAAAGATACGAATCGACTACCTGCACGGGCCCTTTTCGCCGCAATCGAGCCCAATGATAACGATCAAGAACAACGTCACGGCCATGCGATCCAACAATTGAATCAATTTGTTGCTGATTTCATTCAGCTCTCAACTGGAACGGCAGCACTCAAGTAGGGCCGACAAGTTTGATTGTGATACGTGGATTTCGATTGATAGCGCATCCGGATAGCACAAAGCTGCGATCGGATCGATGGGCCGCGGTAGCAAAAACGGGACTAAATTCAGGAGCGTCCGACTAGTAAATGTCGACTTGAGGCTTGGTTTCTGCGCAAGTGCAAAGACTTGATTGCTTTCTGCTAAGTCCGCGTTCCTGACCGCGAAAGTAATGGTGACCGGCGCTGCCTGTTTTAAAACCATCAGTTAAATTTGGGTGTGATGATCTCTTCTCCCTCGGATGGTTCTGATGTCCGCGGCGACACGTTGAAGGACGGAATCTGGAGCAAGATGTCCTCACAGTAAAACACTCAGGTTTATTTACCTATTTACAAAGCTTGGCCGGGGCGGCCAGTACTGTCACAGACATCACAACTGGGCTCGAACCACACCAAGCGGTTCATTCCGAGCCCTTAATGTTTGCACTTAAAGGTGAACAAGCACTAAGCTTTCAACCCTCATCATAACTCTTCAGAGGCAGCGCCAAGCTCGACCTCTGACCACCTTGCCGCGTCTGCGACCCAAGTAAGCGCTAAGCTCCCTCCTTTCCGATTCTCTTTTCTCCGTTAAATACACTTGATCGCTTCTGCGACCGCCTCCTGGGACCAACCCATATGCAGCACTTTACCAATCACGTACATGTTCACCCTCTCCATGAGAGCCTACGGTTACGCCCTCGCGGTCCGACCTTTCGACCCGCTTGCTGCACCGAGCTTCACCGAAAGATATCATCCACTAATCACGTGATCAGTTAGCACGACTCTGCAGCAGGCCCACGTTACCACTCTGTTTACACGGCGGCATGCAACCCAGCCGCACTTCAAGAGAACCGTTTGACAGGTCTATTGTACCAAAAATCAGTTCCGCACATTTCCACGACGAGGTCATCTCCTCCGAAGGAGCGACCCCTTGACGACAGTTCAAGCGAGCACAAAGGTCAAAGGATTACTTTGACAGCGAGCCCCCGCTGTTCCTGCAAGCGACTCCCCTCCTGTTGTTCTTCCTCGGATGCTCTTCCTCGGATGCTCTACTGTCCCGCAGTGAAGAGACCTGTCAACCGTCATGTCAAGCCTATGCTGTGCAGCTATGTCCGTCACAGCAATTACTGACCACGTGCGTCGCGGGAGCAAAGCCGCCACTTCTGCTGCGTACAGAGTGCATACCACGACGTTTCTACAGGAAAAGCCATGCGCTAGGCCGCCGTCGCCTGCTCTTCTCCGTCGATCTGCCCGCCGAACATAACACCTTCCAACCCAAGAATGTTGTATGTACACTCGTTGTACATACAACATAAAAAAAAACTTCCCTGCGGGCGGGTTGACGGGAGGCGCGCGGGGTCACATTGCGGTACACATCTGCGGTTAGCATTTCCCAATCTGATCGGTCACACTTGAACAAAAGCACACACACAACAACAACAACAATAACAAAAGCATTACAGAACATCCTATCAATCATGATACAATATTAAACAAACACAAATGCACGGTTGTCACAACTGTTTGTGGCTTGTCCAACGCACTAAGTCGCACACACTTACAAAGAAAAAAAATAATACACAGTCACAGAGGCACATACTGTTTGTGAGTTCTCTCACAGGTTGGACCCTGTCCTGTACATTCCTTGGTGCACCCTAGCACTTGGCCACCCTTCACGCACCATAAACTCACTGACCTTTAATCGTGCAAAAGTACCCTTGAATGCGGGTGCCTATCGTAGTCTTTATCGACACGAGACTTTCCACCTGTAAAGGTCAGCTTCCTCTGCCGATACAAGCTGTCCAATCGCGACAAGGCATCAGCGCACTTATCTCCTAAATCGCTTAGGTCTCGTGAGTGAACTGAGTGGCGCTCCATCGACCACTTTACAACTCGAGGATGTTCGACAGGTTTGGCAAATTTGACACAATTAAACACGGGACAAACAAGGAAACGGGTAATGAGTAAAATAAGAAGCCAAAATAAAAGAAAAGGCCTCCCCGTGCCCCTACGGCACGACTGACAGTGCCTTACAGTGTCCGATGTCACCTGCCCAGACAGTGCATTGCGAAGACGCTCATTCCTCTCGTTTCCTGAAAAATGCCCGTCACGCGGTGCACCATATGCGGTCGCCGAGACTTCCCCGTGGCGCGTTTCACGCACGACCGGTTCGCGACACTGCCTTTTGTTCACTAGCTCATGGTGGTACAATAAGCTTCCAGGCATGAACATTCCATGCGTCTCCTCACGCGCCTGATCCCATGCAGCCCGTAGTGAGCTGTCTTCTCTTTGTTCTTTTTCGAACATTCCGTTGCCCGGTTCATTCGCTGAAGCATGTGACTGTGCCTGAGACCCTTCTTTTGAATCGGGCCTACGCCCGGGCACCTCCTCTGCGCTTATTTCGCATTCACCATCGGCTTCTTGAACAACTTGCTCCGCTCTTACCATACGAACCGCAAATTCTACCGATTCTCTCTGAATTTGCCTGAGCTTGTCGAAAGTGCACGGCGCTAGCAGAGCATCTACTCCTCTTCCGAGCTTATCGGTAACCGCGCACAATTCCACTACTTCAGGGGTAGCACCTCCTTCTGAAGAATAAAGGCCCAAGGGTACGTAAAGTAAGTCTGCCGGGACTGCATGCCCGAATGGCCCTCTAAGACGTACTTTTCCTACACCTTTGAACTTCAGTTCAGTAGGAATTAGTTCTCGTCTGAGAACTGTTATCTCAGATCCAGAATCTAAGCATGCTTTGAACGTGCGTCCCGCGCTCACCAACTCAACCCACGTTAAGTTCGACCTACTGGCCTTATCTTTCACGGGAATTCCCCCTGAAAATTCACATGCGGCCCCTGCAACAAATTTCTCAAGCGGGAGTCTAGATGTTCCCGCTGCTGCCGTTGCTTTCGGCTTCGTTTGTGGGCACTGCCAACGACAGTGGCCATTCTCACCACATCCGTAACACTGAGTTACCTTCCCCTTCGGTTGGGGTGGCCTGTCCGCTGGGCGGAGATTAACCCTTTCGGAACTCCTCCAACTACCAGCGGCCGTTCTACCCGATCTTATACGCACAGTACTCTCGTCGTACTTTTGCGCCAGCTTCGCTAGATCCTGGGGTCTTAGCCACTCCGTCGTCTCGTGCTGTAGTACGTACGTGCGCACGTCTTCCCCCATCAGCTGCTTGATCCGATCCGAAATCATTAACAAACGCAGCTCCTCCACGCTCTTTATCTCCCTGCTGCGAAGATAATAATCAAGCAGGACCTCGAGCCTAGTTGCGAACTGCCCCCACGTCTCATCTCCTTTCCGGCAGGCGTACAGGCGGCGTTTGTATTCCTCAGGAGTGAGCTTGAGTTCCTGCAATATCAGGTCGCGAACCTCCTCGTAGGAAAGCACTCGTGCGTCCGCCTGGTTTGCTACCAATGTGCGGCACTTCTCATTTAGAAACGGCAGAATGATAGCGCCCTGCACGTCTTCTGGAATTGCACAACTCCTGAGCATGTTTTCGGCGCTCCGGAACCATGCTGGCACGAGCTCATCAGACACTGGCATTGGCGACAACACTGCCCGTAACTGACCCGCATACCGCGCCAGGTCACATCTATCGCTATGCCCTGTATCACTTTGCTGAGACTGAAGCTTTAGTTTTTGGAGCTCGATTTGAAGCTTCAAAGCCTCAATCTCCAGCTCCTTTATCCGCACCTGTGCAGCGGAATCATTAGCTTGCACACGAAACGCATCTGAGTCCTCAAGCTCCGCTGATGCCTCGTCGCGATTTACCTCGTGCTCATCAGAGCTAGTACCTGCCATCTGACTCCTGGTAACTCTAGAGGTTGCCATGGTGCACCCGGAGAAAACAGAACAGGGACCCACCTGTGGTTCGGTTCGCTGTACACCGATGCGTCGTGTCACGCTGCTACCACGTCGTTACGTGGTGGAGACTTCCGTCGGTCGGCCAGGGCACGTGTTCTCCGGTGTCCCGGGTTGCAGCCACGCTGGTTCAGGCTGTACCACTTGGGCTGGAAGCACTGTGCAGAGTCCAATGTCTCTCTCGCCTCACCCACTTCTCGGGTGATCGTCAGGAACGCTGGATGAGACGCGGATTTCCAGCCGTGAAGTGGAGATCTTCCTGCGGATGTCTTCACCTTTTCAGGGCTTGCATATAACTGCTGGTTGCTTCACCGTCCTCCAGAAAGCCACCGCGGAATCCCTGCCGACTGCGCCAGTTAAATTTGGGAGTGGTGTTGTTCTCTCGATGATGGTTCCGATGTCCGCGGCGACACGTTGAAGGACGGAATCTGGAGCAAGATGTCCTCACAGTAAAACACTCAGGTTTATTTACCTATTTACAAAGCTTGGCCGGGGCGGCCCGTACTGTCACAGACATCACAACTGGGCTCGAACCACACCAAGCGGTTCATTCCGAGCCCTTAATGTTTGCACTTAAAGGTGAACAAGCACTAAGCTTTCAACCCTCATCATAACTCTTCAGAGGCAGCGCCAAGCTCGACCTCTGACCACCTTGCCGCGTCTGCGACCCAAGTAAGCGCTAAGCTCCCTCCTTTCCGATTCTCTTTTCTCCGTTAAATACACTTGATCGCTTCTGCGACCGCCTCCTGGGACCAACCCATATGCAGCACTTTACCAATCACGTACATGTTCACCCTCTCCATGAGAGCCTACGGTTACGCCCTCGCGGTCCGACCTTTCGACCCGCTTGCTGCACCGAGCTTCACCGAAAGATATCATCCACTAATCACGTGATCAGTTAGCACGACTCTGCAGCAGGCCCACGTTACCACTCTGTTTACACGGCGGCATGCAACCCAGCCGCACTTCAAGAGAACCGTTTGACAGGTCTATTGTACCAAAAATCAGTTCCGCACATTTCCACGACGAGGTCATCTCCTCCGAAGGAGCGACCCCTTGACGACAGTTCAAGCGAGCACAAAGGTCAAAGGATTACTTTGACAGCGAGCCCCCGCTGTTCCTGCAAGCGACTCCCCTCCTGTTGTTCTTCCTCGGATGCTCTTCCGAAAATGCTCTACTGTCCCGCAGTGAAGAGACCTGTCAACCGTCATGTCAAGCCTATGCTGTGCAGCTATGTCCGTCACAGCAATTACTGACCACGTGCGTCGCGGGAGCAAAGCCGCCACTTCTGCTGCGTACAGAGTGCATACCACGACGTTTCTACAGGAAAAGCCATGCGCTAGGCCGCCGTCGCCTGCTCTTCTCCGTCGATCTGCCCGCCGAACATAACACCATCCTCACGTTCAACGCATGGTGTCGAGCAGGAAGTGCATAGCGTTGGCCGCTACCTGCGCACTACAGCACGAAACACGCCAGGCAGGCTCGGTACGTACCTCAGAGAGTCGTCCAGTTCATACGCTAATTCCGTTGCACGCACTGGTTTTCCTTAAAACGCACAGGATCTCGCAACACATCGTTGGTGCACACTCACGGGCTGAAAGAGCCTTTCACGTCGCAGCAAAAAATAAGGCTGAGCGCCGTTTGGTTATTTCTGTGATTTAAGGAAGTATTTTGGTCTGATATACATTTCAGTGCAGCTCGTGGCTTCATCCGATGAAAGCGGCACGGGGCTTATGTCCACACGTCCTATCTTTTTCCATTCTAGCAGACGCTCTTCAGACAGGTCGACCCTCCTCCGGACAGCCATCTTGAATCGCCCGGTGCGCCCCCTATAGTCCGTGGGCTTTGCGAATACGTTGCGGAAGCTTGGAAGCAGCATAGCAATAACGTTGAATCAATGTTGATGCATGTTGCATTCGGGTTACTCGAAGGTTGCATTAACATTTGGCAAGGATTTCAGAGCAGAATTCCTACATTGTTGTATGTTCAAACTGCGTGCGAGAGTCATGCATGTCATACATTCTGCCATGCAGCGTTTGCGGGGCGCAAAAGATATTGCTTTCAATAATGTAAATTTTTTTACCAGTGCATCACCATACTTGTCTTATTTTTATTTCTATAATTTATACTTTATACTCTGTACTTTACATATCATATATGTATATTTTTTTCCGCTTGCATTCACTGACTTTGGGAGCCTCGTCTGCATAATTGTATACATCCCATTAACGAAACGCGTGGCATGTAAATCATGCCGTTCATGATATGCATGTCGCGATTTTCACGTTATGACCTTTCATTTATGATCACCATGCAGTCTTGTTGTGCGATACCAATTTTCGTATGCATCCCATTAACGAAGCGGCACTATAGCGCCAGGACCGTGGCATGTAAATCATGCCGCTCATGTCATGCACTTCGTGATTTTCATGTTATGACCTATCATTTATGATAGGCATGCAGTCGTTTTGTGCCATAGCAATTTTGGTATACATCCCATTAACGAAACGCATGGCATGTAAATCATGCCGCTCATGACATGCCTGTCATGCTTTTCATGTTATAACCTGTCATTTATGCTCGTCATGCAGTCATGTTGTCACATAATGGTTTTCTTATACATCCCATTAATGAAACGGCCAGGAGAGCACCAACTCCGTTGCATTTAATCATGTCGCTCATGACACACACTTCGTGATTTTCATGTTATGACCTGTCATTTATGTTCGTCATGCAGTTATATTGTGGCATGCTAATTTTCGTATACATCCCATTAACGAAACGTCCAGGAGAGCACCAAGACCGTGACATGTAAATCATGTCGCTCATGACATGCATGTCGTGATTTTCATGTTATGAGCTGTCATTTATGTTCTTCATGAGTCATGTTGTGGCATGCCAATTTTTCGTGTACATCCCATTAACGAAACGGGTGGCATGTAAATCATGTCGCTCATGACATGCATGTCACGATTTTCATGTTATGACCTGTCATTTATGTTCATCATGCAGTCATGTTGTGGTATAGCAATTTTCGTATACATCCCATTAACGAAACGGCCACGAGAGCACCAAGACCGTGGCATGTAAATCATGCCGCTCATGACATGCATGTCATGCTTTTCATGTTACGATCTGTCACTTATTTTCGTCATGCAGTCATGTTGTGGTATAACAATTTTCGTATACATCCCATTAACGAAACGGCCAGGAGAGCACCAAGACTGTGGCAGGTAAATCATGCCGCTCATAACATGCATGTCATGATTTTCATGTTACGACCTGTCAGTTATGTTCTTCATGCAGTCATGTTGTGGCATACCTGTTTTCGTAAACATCCCATTAGCGAAACGGCCAGGAGAGCACAAAATCGTAGGCGGCTAGATAGATAGATAGATAGATAGATAGATAGATAGATAGATAGATAGATAGATAGATAGATAGATAGATAGATAGATAGAGACAGAGAGATGGAATCCACTTTGGCCGTAATCTTGGGCATGAGGTGGGCTGGCGCCTAGCAGGACGCACAGTAGCTTTTTTAGGGGGCACAGGAGCCCTCCGGTGTCCACGGTAGAAAGGGAAGAAACATTTATGAGGGACACTTTGGAACACAGAATTGGTAACAAAGGGAGAAGGGCAAAGGGGAAAGAGGGAAAGAAATTGCAGCGCAGTTTAATAAGCTACATAAATATGCAAGGTGGCAGAAAACAGACAAAATGGTTAGAAATAGAGGAACAGTTGAACAGAGAACAGATAGTGGTGTACGGCGTTACAGAAACGCACCTTCGGGACTCGGAAGAGCCACCAATTATTGCAAATTATCATAATAATCATCATCATCATCATTTATTAACCCTTAAGAGCCCTGAACGGGGCATTACATAAGGGGGGGGGGGTTACAGAGTTCGTGGGACGTATGGTTGTGCAAACTCTTGTAACAAAGCCCAACAGCATTGCAGCAAATAAAGAGCACACAAAAAGAACAAAAATTCAGTAATGACCGCTGAAAAAAGGCGTAGACACAGGGATGCGAGGGAGCTAAAATTTAAAACATAGGGAAATTACAAAGATATTACAACAAGAAAAGAGTGCATAACTAAAGTTATTTAAGAAAAAGCGTGCCTAAAGATTGCTTAAATTTTTCTGAGTTCGTCTCAAGGGCAATGCCTTCAGGAAGGCAATTCCAGTCTTCGATGGCTGCCGGAAGAAATGATTTACTGAAAGAAAGGGTCGAACCGTGAAGGCGTTGAACGCTGTTGGAGTTGAACAGGCGGCGAGAAGTTCCAGCGGGCGGGAGTAACAGTGTTCCATGCAAGTGGGAGAAGCTATGATATAATTTGTGGAATAGGACAAGTCGGGAGATTCTACGTCTTGCTACTAAAGGGGGAAGTTCAAGAGATGATTTAATGATCGTTACGCTAACGTGTGAGTTATGATTCGATGAGATAAATCGGGCAGTACAATTTTGGACCGTCTCGAGCGAGGCGATCAGGTATTCTTGGGAGGGGCTCCAAATGGCGGAACCATATTCTAATTTGCTTCTAACAAAGGTTTCGTAAGCAATTTTCCTAATTTCCGGAGGGGACAGACGTAGGGTTCTTTTCAAGAAACCTAAGGTCCTGGACGTATCGGTTACAATATTAGAGATATGCTCAGACCATGACAGTTTGCTGGTAATGAGGACGCCTAGATATCGGTAAGAGGTTGTATGAGAGAGAGCTGAAGAATTAAGCGTGTATTGATATATCAAGTTACTCTTTTTGCGTGAAACAACCATGCATTTGCACTTTGAGACATTAGTTTCCATGAGCCAGCGTGAGCACCATGATTCTATTAGGATTAAATCATATTGTAATAAAGACTGGTCATTACTGTTCGAGATTCGATGGTAGGCAACACAATCGTCCGTAAAGAGGCGAATAGATGACGTTATTCCGGATGGCAAGTCGTTGATAAAAATAAGAAAGAGAAGCGGGCCAAGGACCGATCCCTGAGGAACGCCAGAGATAACTTGTGCGGGTGTTGAAAGTTTGCCACCGATGACTGTGAATTGGGAACGTGCTGTTAGAAAACTTTTTATCCATGATAAAGTAAGGGGATCAAGATTTAGACAACTGAGTTTAGCCATGAGACGACAATGAGCCATGCGATCAAATGCCTTTGAAAAATCAATGTAAATGACGTCGGTCTGAAAAGAGGAATCCAAGTTCAAGCGAAGGTCTGTGGTGAATTCGAACAGTTGTGTTTCACATGATAGCCCGGGAGGAAAGCCATGTTGCTTGCGGAAAAAGAAAGAATTGTTATCGAGATGACTGGCGACGTGGGAATAGATTATGTGCTCCATAAGTTTTCATGCAACACAGGTCAGTGATATAGGCCGGTAATTTGACGGGTCAGAGCGATTCAGCATCATCATCATCATCAGCCTGTTTAGGTCCACTGCAGGACGAAGGCCTCTCCCAACGATTTCCACTCCGCCCTATCCTGAGCGAGTTGGTTCCACTTTATGCCCGGAAATTTATAATTTCATCGCTCCATCTAACCCTTTGCCTGCCTCTGTTGCGTTTTCCCTCTCTTGGTGTCCATTCCGTCGCTCTTACAGTCCATCTGTTATCTTTCCTCCTCATGACATGTCCTACCCAGGTCCACTTCTTTCTTTTAATTGATATAATAATATCGGCTATTCCTGTCTGTTCTCTGATCCATTCTGCTCGCTTTTTATCTCTCAGCATTACCCTATCATTTTTCTTTCCATTGCACGTTGCGCGCCTCCCAGCTTCATCTCTAGTGTTTTCGTTATCCTCCACGTTTCTGCACCGTACGTTAGTACTGGGAGAATGCAGTGATTGAATACTTTTCGCTTTAGTGAGAGCGGTAAGTTTCCAGTCATGATTTCGTAATGCCTTCCGAATGCCCTCCAGCCCATCTTCATTCTACGGAGAATTTCCTTTTCATGGTTACCAGTTTCTATTATTAACTGTCCCAGGTATACGTATTCGCTTACACATTGTAAGGGTTCAATGTCAATTTTAAATTCCTGTTCCTTAGCTAGGCTATTGAGCATAACTTTGGTCTTTTGCCTATTCATTTTAACCCAATTTTAATACTTTCCTTGTTTAGGTCATCAATCATGTTTTGTAGTTCGTCTCCATCATTGCTAAAGAGTACAATGTCGTCTGCAAATCTTAAATTGCTGAGATATTCTCCATCTATTCGAATTCCCTTGTCTTCCCAGTCTAGACGTTTAAAGATTTCCTCTAAACATGTAGTGAACAGCATCGGGGATATCGTATCTCCCTGTCTCAAACCTCTCCCGATCGGGATTTCTCTCGGGGGAAAAACAGCAAAGCAAACAACAAGTAAGTTGTCCCAATCTACCAAGGACTTAATAAAAAAACGCGAACAAATGAAAGTAACTTCGCCAAAAGATAAGATTGAATTCGCAGAAATATCAAAGTTGATCAGTAAAGACAGGCAAAGAGATTTAAGAAACTTTAACACGAGAGAAATATAGAAAGCAGTAGAAAAAGGCACCAGCATTAAATCGGTCAAAAAGAAACTGCACTTGGGACAAAACAAAATGCATGCACAAAAAGATAAAGAAGGTAACGTTATCAATAATTTCAACGAAATAGTAAAGGTAGCAGAAGCTTTCTACTCTGCACTGTACAGTTCTCAGACAGACCATACAACCTTAAAAGAAATAGAATCAGAGGAAGACACTGAAATTCCATGTATAACCGCTGACGAAGTCAAAAAAGCTGCCAAAGGCATGTCCCGCGGTAAAGCAGCCGGTGAAGATGGTATAACAGCCGACTTGATCAAACACGGAGGAGATATTTTACTTGAAAAACTTGCATCGTTCACGAAATGTGTCAAGACCATGTAGTGTACCGCGCAGTTGGAAAAATGCTAATATAATCCTTATCCACAAGAAAGGTGACATAAAGGAGTTATAATAGAGAATACCAACGCAGTCGTAGACGCAGCGGATGCGGCTCACACAAGGCGAGACAGCGTAGGCCTTCCAGCCAAGGCAGTAACAACGTCGAGCACGAGCACTTGCGATGCGCTGGCGATACGGCTGCAGGGCTGTGCACGGTGTGCTTCTTCTTCATTACATCTTCCCCCCTCGCTGAAGACGGAGTCACTCAGGTGACCTAAGGCGTCGTGAGGACGGAGGGCTCATGGTACTGCTTGAGGCGATCAACGTGAACAGTTTCGCGGCCGCGGCGACGTAGGTCCATAGCAGGTGTCACAGGTTCGATGACGTAGTTCACCGGCGAAGTGCGCTGTAGGACCCGGTAGGGTCCATGATATCTCGAGACAAATTTTGACGACATCCCAGGTGTAGAAGCAGGAGGTACCCACAACCATACGAGATCGCCATGAGAAAACTGCTGTTGTGGGTGCCCATCGTCATGACGAGATTTCTGCAGTACTTGATCTTCTGTTGTAAGTGAGCGGGCCAGTTGACGACACTCTTCAGCGTACCGAGCGGCTTCGGATGCCGGTGTGCCCTCCGATGAGTCAGGGCGGTAAGGAAGAATGGTGTCGATTGGGGTCGAGGGTTCTCGGCCATAAAGAAGAAAGAGTTAAAGAATTACAGACCAATTAGCCTACTCACAGTAATATACAAGCTATTTACAAAAATAATTTCTACGAGGATAAGAGAAACCCTCGACTTTAACCAACCGAGAGAACAAGCTGGTTTTAGGAAAGGTTACTCGACAATGGACCACAGCCACGCTATCAACCTAGTAATTGAGAAGTACGCCGAATATAACAAACCTATTTATATGGCGTTTATCGACTACGAGAAAGCATTTGACTCCATAGAAATACAAGCACTTCTAGAAGCTCTACGACGACAAGGGGTACCTGGCGTATACGTGAAAATCATAAACAACATATACAAAGATTGCACAGCCACACTACTCCTACATGAGAGCGATTACCTTTCTTGAAAACCGGGGTTACCGTCGCAGTTTTCCAGTCCTCAATAATTTCACCTTCCGAAAGGGACTGCGCAAAGATTATCCGCAAAATTCGACTCGACACGTCTCTGGTACTTTTAAGAAATTTCACAGGAATATTGTCAGGTCCCGGAGCACTAGAAGTTTTTAGTTTCCTGATTAAACACGAGATTCCCCCAGCCGTGATAACGACTGGTGGCATTGCACTGAAGTTTAGATTAAGAGACGGCGGTACATGAGCACAGATGAGGAAGGGAGCAGCAGCTTGGGAAGTGATCATAAACGCATAACTTTGCGAATGGGCTATGTAGATCGTAAAGAGAGCATCGAATTAAAGTCGGGCAGCTCTTTTCTAAGCGAAAAACAAATTAGGATTCCCACAAATGTGTGGGAAGGGTGCAACAGGACAAAATCAGAAAGAAAAGGAGGGGGAATTGGTATGCGAATTCATCGGGAAGCAAACTGGTGTAGGGTTACTTCGACATGTGAAGAGCACCTCTGGGTATCTGGAACAGTAAGCGGGAAAAAACTATGTTTTGTGTAGTTTACATGTGGACTGGAAATAACTGCAAAGAGAAAAATCAGGAGTTAGTGAATTGCATAAGCAAAGATATTCAGAAATTTGGTAACGGGCCCGAAATAATTCTCTTAGGAGGTATGAATGCTCATGTGCATCACCTCAACGGATACACCGATTATAACGGGAAGTTGATGGCAGAGCTCTACGCACAACATAGTCTCGATATAGTTAACATGAGTCCGAAGTGCGATGGGCAGGTAACATGGGAGGTCGGAAGCAGTAAGTCAACAATCGATTACTGCCTCATGACAGAAGGAATTCACGACAAGTTGAGAGAAATGAGCACAGATGAGGAAGGGAGCAGCAGCATGGGAAGTGACCATAAACGCATAACTTTGCGAATGGGCTATGTAGATCGCAAAAAGAGCATCGAATTAAAGTCGGGCAGCTCTTTTCTAAGCGAAAAACAAATCAGGAACGTAGTCGCAACAATCGAGGACATAGTGAGCAGAACAAAAGGCAAAGTGTTGGATCAAAAGAGTTGCTGGAGGGGAAAGCGAAAGCCAAAACGATGGTGGAATAGGAAAATTCAGGACGCAATTGAGAATCGATGTGAAGCATCCCGAATACACAGGCAGGCAAAAAAGGAGCAGAGGCCACAAGATGAAGTCAAGCAAAAGCCCTGGTATAGAGTTTAGTTGAAGCCAAGATTAAAGGCCAAAGTGAACGGTGGATACCGGACATTCGCGAAAAGAGGGACGCACCTAGGCTTTCCTGGAACCACCTGAAATCGCTGGGTAAGAAAACTGTAACTATGCAACGGCATAGTGTGGATGAAGAAGGAAATAAATTGGAGGGGCACGACGCACTGACTTATATTCGAAGCGCAACAGCCGATTCCTTTAAGAAGAATGACGAGCCTCCCTTTACGACGTGTAACAGTAGCAAGGAAGACCAAGTGGAAGAACTAGTTCTGCGAAATTTCAATTGGAAGAAGGCGGAGGAAAAGATTCCCAAACGCACAGCCACAGGATTAGATGGGGTTAGCATTACTGTGATATATGAGCTCGGAAGAAACAGCAAAGAAGCCCTGTTAAAAGCAATTGAAAAAGCTTACAGGACAGACGAATACCGGACAGTTGGCGTCAAAGTAGGATGAACTTCATTTATAAGGACAAGGGAGAGAAAAATAACATCGCTCATATAGACCACTGACCATTACATCAGTACTCTACAGGTTGGCGATGCAGGCAACTAAATTAAAAATGCTGACATGGACAGAGCATAATGGCACTTTTGGCAAACTCCAAAATGGATTCCGAGTCGACAGGAGAGTAGATGATAACCTTTTTGTGCTTACGCAGTGTATTGAAATAGCCGGAAAAGAGAACAGACCTTTACACTTGGTATTTTTGGATATTAAGGGTGGGTACGACAATGTAAATCAGAATATTTTATGGGACATAATGAAAGAGGCTAGTACAGGGGATGACTGCATAGAGCTCCCAAAGGAAATATACAGTGGAAATACAGTATATGTGGAATGGGAAGGTATGGCGAGTAATGGTAGAATGGAGGTCGTCGATATAGGAAAAGGGTTGAGGCAGGGATGCCCGTTGTCCCCACTATTATTCATGCTTTAAATGAGGAGAATGGAGAAAGCATTGGAGATGAGCAATATTGGTTTTAAGCTGTCACACAGACAGGCAGGTATAGTGGTAGAACAAAAGCTCCCCGGGTTGTTTTATGCAGACGAAGTTGTGCTATTCGCAGGCAGCCGAACAGATTTGCATGATCTGGTTATATGTGGTCGGCAAAGTGAATATTTAGGACTAAAAGTTACTGTGACAAAATGCGGTTGGATGATATTCAATGACAGCAACGATCAGACCATATCAATACAGGACGAGGAGATACCCAGAGTACGAGAGTACAAATACCTCGGGATATGGATAAATTATGGGAATAGATACTAGAAGTACAAGAAAAAGCTAGGAAAGAGGAACTCCGCAATAATGAAGCATAGAGCGCTGTGGGGTTACAACAGGTACGAGGTAATTCGCGGTTTCTGGAAAGGTGTACTGGTGCCAGGACTTACGTTCGGAAACTCAGTTGTGTGCATGAGGTCAGAGGTACAATCAGCACTGGACGTGAATCAGAGGACGGTCGGACATCTCGCATTGGGCGCCCATGGGAAGACCACAAAGGAGGCTGCTAAGGGGGAGATGGGATGGTCTGACTTTGAGGGAAGGGAAGCCCAGAGTAAAAATAGGTACGAACAGAGATTAAGAAATATGAAAGAAAGTAGATGGGCAACGAAATTATTCAGGTATTTGTACAGGAAGAGCGTTGACTCACAATGGAGGAAGAGAACTAGGAGGCTTACCAATAAGTATACAGCCAGTAACGAAACGGATGGGACGAAAAAGAGCGTTAAGAGCATGGTCAGAGCGGCGGAGAAGTCGGATTGGATATCACGAATGGAGAAGAAGCCGGCATTGAACAACTACAGAAAAGGGAAAGACGAAATCAAGAGAGAAAAATTTTACGATAATTCAAAGGGAAATGCTTTACTGTTTGAAGCAAGGTCCGGTTGCCTGAGAACCCGAAGTTACAGAGCGAAATTCAATAAAAAAGGTGATACATGTACGTGCTGTGGAAAAGCCAGGGAAACGACAGATCATATTTTGATTGAATGTACAGATGTCCACCCAGCTCTAGCTGTGGACACTACCCTACAGGAGGCCATGGGTTTCAGGGGTAGCATGGCAAAGCTGAACATGTCGGCGATAGAGATAAGTAAAAGGCGCTTAGAGTATGGATGGCGCAAAGGTATGGAACAAACAGAAGCGCAAGGTAGTTCGGGTAAGATTGCTACATCACAGCGGAACGATAATAGATAAAATAGCTAGGCGAATAGAAAAATTAGTTGTGAAAATATGTGTGATTCGGGAAAAGAAATGTTTGCAGAGGAAAAAGAAATAAAGCTAGAGATTGGTGGCCCGGCCACCGCCCCGTTATAAAGGTGACGCTCCTAATATCCATCCATCCCTCCAGCCTTGTCGTTTTTTGAGCTCCCCCAAACGAAAACTGAAACTATTTGCTAACAAACTTGCCGTAAATAATCATCTAATGCGCTGGAGGAATTGATGTATCGTGTTGTGGCTAAGAGATCATCAGCTACGTATTGCAGCAAAAAAACATCAGATGAAAATTTTTGTCAGCACCCCTTTAACTACCAATTAACTAAACCCATACACACACATGATGGCTCAGACTAATTTGAATGTGCGAGAGAACCTAAGTCTGCTACGAGGAAATTCGAATAATTGCAGCGTATTTTACAGAGAAGGCGCCAATCTCGATGAATATTATAACGGGGCTGGTGAAATTTATAAGCGTCCTTCAACTTCTCTTTGTATTACCGCGGTTCGCTTGGTTGCGCTGCCTTTTGCGGCGTTCCGGAACTGCTTCGGCTGTGCTCGCGCATTATAGAAACACGGTGCTCGCATGAGTCCGACATGCGCGCTCTGACACGAGGCCACGATGCGCGCGCTCCACGTGAGGGCTCGTACGAACATTTCGCAGCGATCGTCATGATGGCATCGGGGCAGCATATGGTTTGCGGAGCTCCCGGCTGCAACACCGAAAGAATGATAAGCTTGCCGCAGACTTAATTATGCTGGCACCTTGTGGAGAGTACTGCAGGCCTGCTTCTTCCCAACTGGTTCTTTGTCACGCAAGGACCATCGTAGATGTGCGGTGGTTCCTTTTCTGTTAAGCCTATGTAGGTCTCCCCGCGTCGCGGTCTAGCGGTCACGCCATGGCCATTGCAATGGCCGGAGAAAAAGTCGCGGTCTCGCCTGACACGCGTTCAATCTGCCCCACAAGTGGCACAGCAAGCAACCATGAGTGTGTTTTCGACAGATAAAGTGTAATATCTGAAAGTGGTGGTCTGCCTTGCCGACGAGTCCCCATTTGCACGCGGTCAGTTGAACGTTGCTCTTCCTGCCGGTACACGCATTCATTTTGCAAAGCTAGGCCATTTAGGTATAGAGAAATTTTTTGTTCTTCGCTGAAATCACCTGAAATATTTTAATGTGCGACAGCATTGTCACAGGCACAGGCATGTAGTGCGCGTCGCGTTGTTGGTCACTTGACGCTGACTTAAGAGCCGACAAGGCGCAAGAATACACTGTTCTTGCCACAGGTCTACATTACCGCGTACGTATGACAATCTTGTAACATGAGTGCTATTATTCATACATAAAGGAATGGAACCACTTTCGTTCTCTGCTTGACTGTAGCGTCCATGATGTCCTCGTCAGCGACACGTCAGCCACGTTTGCCACGCTTTCCAGCACAGCATTTTACCATTGCAGCGCGCGGGACTTATATGTTTATTGTAGAGTAGCATCTAGCATCTTACACGTATAAAGCGCAATCTTTTGCTTGCTGCATTTCAGAATGGCCTCAGATTATTCAGAGGCCGGCAGTTTCGAGGAACGCAGCCTGCGTCTCTGCGTGATCCTTCTAAGGATGGCCTTCTTTCTTCTCGATCTGCGATTATTTGTCGCGCTTCCCAGGCCTAACTCCGGAAAAAGTACTACCGCTTCGTAGTTTGGCATTAGTGCTGGCTATTTCACATGACTTTCGCGTTTCTATAGCTGCCCTGTATGTTCGCGCCCCCGATGCCCCATAGTCGCGTTCTTTCTCCTGTGCTTTGTGTCTCCTAATCTAGGGTGCGCAAGACCTGAAGCTGTGTGATATTGGTACTCCAATACGAAGAAAAAAGTCATTCGGCGCCTTATCTGCAGCGCTGGCTCTTGGCTTATAAGCATGTGCGCGCACTGACGCACGTGCGCTAACGCACCCTCGATTAGCAGGCGCAAAGTGTAGGACATACTAGCACGACGCAATATGGTATGCGCAGGAAGAACGCAGGCATGGGCAATGGCCGTCACAGGTCCGATTTCCTCTTAGGGTGATCTGTTTCTTCACTCTTTTGGCAGCCGTTGTGTCGTGGCTATATCGACGTGTAGGCCTGGAGCACGGTGTAAGATGTATTCTCTTCAGGGGGGAAAACTACGCGGCTTACTATTTGCAAGGCGCGGTTGACCAGATAAAGTAAGCAACGACTCGCGTCCAAACACACTGCCGGCAGCGCATTGGACTTGAAACGTTTCAACCTTGAAAGCGGAAAGATTTTTTCGCCAACCGGTGCTTTGCAGCAAACCAGAAATGACGCAAGTAGCTATGTCAGCGCGGTACAGAAGGAAAGCACCTGTCTATCGCTCGCATCCCAAAGTTGGTGAGACGCGCCGAGTATTCATGAGCGTCCGTCTCTGAGTTCGGGTTTCCCGCTCGAAATTTCGTCCACACTCTGGATAGGCTACTTTTATCTGGTCGATTGCGTCGCACCAGTGCCCTCATCAAGCCCGGAGTGAGATGAGGTTTAGGTGAGCAAAATACGCTACTTCTGCTGAGGAAAAGCGTAAGGAGGCCAAGCAAATGCTCTTTGCAGGGTTCGCAAGCACTGATAAAAGTGGGGGAGTTGAACCTGGACGCAAAATGCGGCCGTTTTGTCATAACACCTCACTGTAAGAGCAATTGTGAATTCAAGCTTCCCGCTTTTCAAGTGCGTCTGGACCACTATCGCCATCTACTGAGCAATATTAACACTGAACCATTTCACAACTGTTTGTTTCTCCTTCACGCCGCGCGGTGGAATTTGGAACCAGGCACTCGTTTCGTCGTGGCGTCGATGTTTTGCATTGCTGCTTCACCGAAATTACAGAAAATGTGGGATCGGATAGGTTTCGAAGCATGGACGGGTGAGTTCTTGCACGCTGACAGCAGAAGTGACTCTGTAAAGACAATGTCGGCTCGTCGTACTTTAGTGGCACGGAATGCGGTTGTGCCTGCACGGGAACGTATTCGACGGAAAGGTTCGTTATCGTTCGCTTCGCTACTGTCTTCTCTCTTGAATATACCGTGCTGCTTATCCTTGAGTTGCGTACGTTATTGTGTGCAGCCATTCAATGATATCCCCCAGTTTGGCAGCGGTGCGCAAGCAGTACGCATCAGACTAATTCTTCTGCTTCTTGCAGTGATTGCAGTGGTTCTCGCTTATCCAAAGACCCATAGACAGGATTCTGCAGGTTCTGCGCGCACTGCGACCCAAGTTCGGAGCCTGATAGCTGCTGCTTCTCTGTGACGTGGCACTCTGTCACGGGGGCCTATCAGCGGACGTCGCCGGCTTCGACTGCTATAAAAGGCTGTCAGCCCAACACCTAGGCACAGTTTGGCAGCGGTGCCCAAGCAGTACGCATCAGGCTAATTCTTCTTCTTGCAGGTGAGCCACATCTCTAGTTTTCCCTATATACGTTATAAGTTATAGGTCTCTGCGCACTGCTGCCAGGCTTTGTTGGGGTTTTATTTGCAGCGAATTGTGTTTTTATGTTTTGTTGATATTGAATTGTGTTTTGTTTGCAACAATGTTGAAGGATTTCTTGAAAGCTCTAGATGATTTCAAGCGTGAAATGAGACTTGGAATGCGCTCTGTCAAAGAAAGTGTGAAGTTTTGCAGTGACACTTGCGATGAAACCAAAGCGATTAACGCAGAATTGAAAGCTTCGAGGCAAGAACTGACCGCCCTGCTAAACAGTAACGACGCTCGCAGGAAAGAAAACAGGCAGCTAGCGCAGCGTGTGGACAAGCTGGAAAAATATAGCCATTTGGATAGTCTAGAGGTAAGGGTGTCAAGTCCGTCGACAGTGTTGATGTCATAAAAAAACTTGGCGAAGTCACTGACGAGCCGCTTTCTGCTTCTAACATTGACACATGTCACAAGATAGCAACAGGAGTGGCGGGCGAGAGCAACATTATCGTTCGATTCGTGCGCCGCGATAAGCGACAGGCGGTACTTGGGAAGGCTAGAAAACGTCAGATCACATACGGGATGCTGGGGCTTCCTGGATCTGATCGGGTGTATGTTAACGAGCATTTAACCCGCGCCAATAAACAGCTACTGGGAGCCACGATCGCCCGCAAGAAAGAAATGTCTTGGAAATTTGCTTGGACGAGTGGGGGCAAGATTTTCGCCAGAAAGGACAAATCTTCCAATGCCATCAGGATTGCTGACGAGGGCGATTTGTGCAAGATATCCCAGTAGCTACGTGATTTTTCGCATAAGCGATCATGGCCACATTCCAAATACCGACTTGTTCTCTGTACAACGCAGAATCTTTTAACACTAAATTCTGCAACCGACATCAGGAACTATCTGTTGTCCACTTTAACATAAGAAGCATCAAAAACAAAGGCGATCTCCTTGATCACTTTTTTAACATGTTAACAACAGATTTTGATGCACTGGTATTTACTGAGACTTGGTTGCACGCACATGATGATCGACTTCATTTCAATAACTATGCCTATAACCGGTCTGCTACGTCCCAGTGGAAGGGGTGGAGGCCTTGCTGTATATGTTAAATGCTGCCACTCCCACTCTGTTCTTGAGGACTGCTCTGTAATGAATTCCAATGTTGAATGTCTTACTGTATCACTGTCCAATATAATTGTCGTGGCAATCTATAGGCCACTGACCGGAAATAAGCGGCAGTTCCTTGATTTTCTTGAAGAATTGCTTGATAACTTGAATTCTACTGCTCTTCCATTTGTCGTTATGGGTGATATCAATATAGATCTATTGCATGACGATCAGAGCACTAGAGATTTCAACACTATTATTTCGTCTTTAGCATGTTCCAGTCACGTTACTTTGCCTACTGGAATTACACTTGATACAGCCACCCTTTTAGATGTTTGTGTTACAAGCGTCGTACCATGTAAAATTGAATCTGGCTTACTGAGCTCGGACATTAGTGATCATATTCCAATTTTTTGCTTTATTAACAGTCCGAAAACCCAAAGTTACAGTTGATAGATATAAAACTCGGGAAATAAACGATAAAAATTTGAACAAGTTTCAATATCTCGTTCGGACTATAAATTGGCTTAACGTATACGATATTGGTGATGTAAATAAGGCGTACTCAGAATTTATTAGGGTGTTCTTAGATGCCTATAATAACGCTTTTCCACTAATTACAAGAATATCAAACAGGAAGAAGTTCCGTAAGCCGTGGATTAATAAAGATTTACACGCAAAAATTCGCGCTAGGAACAAGATGTACCACTGTTTTATTCAGAATCGGGACCCCAACGTTCTAAACGAGTATAAAAAGTATCGAAATCACCTGAATAAGGAATTAAAGACAGTGAAAACAAATTATTATATCGAGCGCTTTATAAGAATCCAAAATGACAGTGGTAAAGTATGGAGAGAAGCAACACCATCTAGATAAGTTCAAGGCTGCTGAAATGACCTCCTCGCCAGCCACTACGTCACTGCTAGCGGATGAAGGCACGCTACCGCCGCAGCGGATTGGCGTAGAGCCACCTAGGAGCAGGCTGAATAAACAGCACAACTTAGTAGCAGTTCGTGTTCATAGTTGGTGTTGCCGGCTTCTTCGGCATCTTTGACTTGGCTATTACTTGGCTATCCTCTCGTGGCTTTCGCTATCACACGCGAAGGCCAGCAGTAAGCACATGGTGCGCACGTGACTCGCTGGACTGGCGCGACTGTGGGTGCATTTTCGCCGGAGACCTGTGCCTGTCCAAGCTGTTCCATCCGCAAAGGCTTCGTTTATGTGACGGACCGGGTGTCGCTTCACTTCGGGAATGCCTGGCAGTTGCTGTGCCCCAAAGTGTCGGTCAAACTATGGCGGTGTTCCTAGAAGCGAGTGTGTCAGTGTCTACAAGTTTCCTGCGGACGAGGCACGAAGGGCAATGTGGACAAAGGCTATACCTCGTGAAAATTTCGAGCCGACGAAGCACACAGTGGTAAGCATTGCTTTTCGTTGTGCTTTTGAGAGTGTTTGTGCTAAATTTATGTGCTTTATCTCGCAGTTTGTCTCTAACTTACTTGGGAGAGCAGAGCTTTTTTATTTTTAATTATTGCGTCGCTTGCCGGGTTCTGGTTCCCAGCTATTTTGCATGCCGCATTTTAGCCTGTACTGTAAACATAATTGACCCCCTTTTCACTTGTTTTTTAGGTGTGCGAAAAACATTTCCAGACGGGTGACTTCGTCAGGGTTGCAACGTACATGGACGTGAAGACTGGAAAAGTTGTTGAAGCGCCGCTGGAGCGTGTTCGCCTCAAGCCAACTGCGGTCCCCAGTCTTTTCCCTGGCTGCCCGAAATACATATCTGAACCAACACCAACGCGGGAAGCTCCTGCAGAAAAGAAAGCTCGACTCGAGGCAGCATCGCTCCGAAAAGCGATAGAGCTATCTGTTGCTGCGCAAGAAGACGAAGATCGCAGGAACAAAATTTGCAGTTTTGAGCAACTTTGTCATGCCCTTCCAAGGCTAAACACTTCAAGCTTCTGGACTACGATCACCACAGAGTCACGGGTTTTGTTTCTTGACCTCTCCCTCGACTATGCTCCTGCAGTGCGTTCGTCAGTGGGTGTGTTAAAGGACCTGTCTGTTTAGGTGTTCCTCGGAGGGTCTCGCCTTCACAATCTTGCGGATGTGCACGTTCCATCAGAATTGAAGGATTTAAGGGAGCTCGACCGGAGTGCTGCAATCTGTGGAAAAGCTGCAAAGTGTTTGTGATGACAGTGAAAAGGAAAAGGAACATCAGATACTTGCAACTGCACTGATGCTCCTGGATGAAGTGAGCAAGGAATATGAGCTCCAAGAACGCCATGTATGCAACGTACAGGTACTTAAGTTTTTGAGAAGCCAAGTCAAGCTGGTATTGAGAAATGTGCCGCGATATCCACCAGATGTGCTTGTGTTCTCGGGTCTGCTTTACATCATTTCTCCACATGCGTACAGGTTTATCAGAAGTTCTCATAAGGTTAAGCTGCCACACCCAGACACCATTCGACGCTTATGTTCGTCATACCACTTAAATCCAGCTCTTGAGCAGCAAGATGTTTGTTTTTTGAATTACGCTAAAACTGTCTTGCAAACAACAGCCGAGCATGAATGCACTGTGACATTAATGATGGATGAGATCCATCTTCAAACCTATTTTGAATACAAGGCAGGCTTCGTCATGGGTGCCGCAGCCAATATTTCTAATCCTGCTAAAACAGCATGTGTTCATGTTGCAGAGCCTTTTGTCGAGCAATAAGGATGTGGTTCACATTTTACCAGTCGCACAGATCAATGCAAAAGCATTACATCAATTTTTGCTCAAGCTCATCGTTGACCTTGAATCACTCGGATTCAGGGTACTAGCAATTGTTTCTGACAACAATGCTATAAACAGAAAAGCCATGACATTTTTTGCTAGCCCCCCTAATGCCAGTATTGTTTACACGCATCCAGCTGATTCCTCTCGTCCACTGTTCTTTATTTTGGACCCTGTACACCTTCTAAAGTCGATAAGGAACAATTGGATAAACCAGAGAAACACTGGAAAGTGCATGTATTACCCTGATCCCAACAGCAATGACCTAAAGCCACCTATTCTCACGGCATCATTTAAATCTTTGGCTGATTTACATGACACTGAGCAGAACAACCATTTAAAGCTGGCACCAACGCTCTCACTGAAAGCACTAAACCCCTCAACTATGGAGCGTCAGAATGTTGGTCTCGCTCTCTGAATATTTAATGAATCGACAGTTGCTGCATTACAGTGCTCCGCAGTTCAACATGCCAAAGGAACAGCAGATTTTATTAACACCATTTTGACATGGTGGTGAATCGTAAATCTAAAGACTCCCAGAAAAGGTGAACGCTTGCGTGATCAAATGCAGTGTCCGATTGTGTCAACAACATGTCCACAGTTGGAATGTTTGAGAAAAATTCCAGAACGGCTAGACTATTGGGCTAGCCTCAAGCACGATGCCGGTCACTTGACGAAAGAGACACACTTGGCTTTTGGCCACATGAGCCATGCTCTGCATGAGATCTCTGTGTACTGCCTTGAAGAGCTAAAATTCCGGTATGTGCTCCTCGGAAGGTTTCAGATGGATAGCCTAGAGGACAGGTTTGGGAAGTACCGCCAGCTATCTGGTGCTCAATACCACATCTTGATCAGGCAGATCTATGAATCTGAGAACAGGCTGAGGCTCCAAAAAGTGCTGGACCTGCCCGACCTGGACGTTATTGCACAGCCAATCCCCGCAGTTAGTGTCGATTCACTTCATGCGCAGTTCAGCATAGCAGTGACCAATGCTGATGTTGCTAAAAAATTTTCAGTGATTCCCGCTGTAACGTATGTTGCTGGGTATTGTGCGCATGCGATACTGAAAAAGCTCTCATGTGTGTCATGCAAACCTTGTACTGGAGAATACCAGTTTGGACCGTGAGGACACACTGCTCATTGCAGTTATGACAAGAGGAGGCCTGAAATTTCCCCGTGCTGTTGTTGTGAATGCAGTACTTTTTACGGAAATAGTCCTTGATAAACTGAGGGAGTGAGGAGCTTGCATCAAAATTTTTTGCTCTTCCAAATCAGAAAGAGGCCCTTGTTGCTCTTGTATCATCCGTTCTACAGGATTCTGGAGGCCTTATTGACCTTGAAGCCTGTGATTCTGACCACCTGCCAGAAAAAGTCATGCACCATATTTTGACAGCAGCTGCCAACACCCTTTTGAATAATCTATGTAAGACAAACAACAACAAAACAACTGTTTCAAGAGAGAAGCATAAATTGCAAACTCTCAAGAGCTGAAAGCTGATTGTATTGTTTAATGGCAATCGTTTTTCAGTAGTGAACACCTTTTGCACATCTACTTTTTGTACTTTTAGCCATTGTACGATGACGTTTAAATATAGTTTTTTTTTGTTCGTTCTATAGAATTATGGAATGGCTCTGCCTGGTTATGTTCAATCTTCGTCGCATGATGACTTCTATATTTCTAATAATTGATCTTCAGCGTATTTTGTTATGCTCTTTTATGTATTGTATTTGCCCACTCTTGCAATGCTCTTTATGTATTATACTTGCCACTCATGCGATAGCCATTCGGGGCTGCAATATGTTTAAATAAATAAATAAACAAATAAATATAATTACATGATTATGATAGCTCTGTATTAAGCCATCTTAAGCTTTGTGCATGTTCTTTTTGTACCACTAAACTACTGCTGCATGTAGCACTGTATTGGGTGAGAACTTGTGTTTCAAAAATGTTTCGCTTTTGTTTGAGGGACGAGTATAATTGCGAATGTTTTTTAGTAGTGAATGCTTCTGGTACCCATCATTATTATAGCTCTGTATAATCTATTTTATGTTTTGTACAAGCCCTTTTTGTAACAAGCGATTGCTTCATATAACACTGTGTTGAGTGAGAACTTGTGTTACAAAATTTTGCCCTTTCATATGATGAATATGTATGTCAATTACTGCTTGTTGCTGGTTCACACACACGGTGGTGGTGAACAAATTGTACTTGGTTTTTCTGAGCTTGAGTTGCATATCTCACCACGTCACACAACTTGGTGACAGCTTCATTGTATGCTTATGTGTGAAGTGCTGAAATAAAATCTTCATTCCCTGTATTCATTCATATCTCTTCGAAGTCTTTCAAATTCATTTTGACGCATCCGGGCAGCATGAAGTAGCTAAAGAATAACATAGGAGGAAAGGTAACATTACCACAACTGAGGAAAGTGTAGGGGTAAACAAGTAGTTGTAAACATGGGGAAGTCAACATAGTAACCATTTTGTCATTGTAAGAGAACTGACTGGAAATAATGAAAAAGAAACCCATGCCGTAGGTTGGATCTTAGGACAGGACCTTCGAATGAACTTGTTAGGGATGACAAAGTTGCTGTGATGCCAAACAAATTGGTTTGTTGCTTCAAAGCTGAGTGCAAAATATAATTTTGGGGAGAAAAAAGAAGCAAGAGTGCTGTGTTCGCTGTTCAGTGAAGCAATTGACAAAGGTCTGAGGCTTCTTACGCCTTAATGAGCCTGAAAACAATGGGTCATCCTCACGAAGAGTACATCTATTAATTGGGGCATCTTAAACAATAACGGTTAACTGGCAAAAAAAGGTGGTACCTTCGAAAACAGCTCCTCTGATAGCCAGGCGAGAAAACCGCGTGCGGTGAAGCTGACTTCCAGGCCGATCTCTAGTCCGTGACGTCATGGAAGCATGTGGTGGCCTTGAACTTATCTAGGTGGTGTTGAGAGAAGCAACCAATCTAACAAAAGGAAAATATAATATGCTGAATGAAATCGGCACACCAGAAGGAAAGCTGTCCGGTTTTGATTTAGCCTGTGCTTTCAACGGGTACTTTTTGAATGTTGGTAAACCGCTTGGTGATGCACCTGAAACTCGCAGTGCATTGAACAACACACTTACTTCATTATCGAAGTCTGTGTTCTTTTCACCCACTTCATCTCAGGAAATAGTGACTTTAATCAACAAATTAAAAAATGATGTATCTGCAGGCCATCATGATATAAGATCTGTTCCTATCAAACACGTCGTGCTTTTAATAGCTGACCTATTGTCTTATCTTGCTAGTCTAATGTTTACTACTGGCGTGTTTCCCGATGACTTAAAGATAGCCAAGGTCTGTCCAATATTCAAAGGTGGTAATCGAATGGAAATGTCAAATTACCAACCAATTTCTGTGTTGCCAATATGTTCTAAAATATTTGAAGGAGTCATTAATTGTAGGCTTGAATGTTTTTTTACTACACACAACCTGATGTCTGTATCCCAGTTTGGTTTCCTGAAAAAAAAATCCACAGAGTAAGCGTTACTCGTTATTAGGGATAAAATACTCGAAAATATAGAGCACAAGCACTATACTCTCGGTCTATTCTTAGATTTTCAAAAGGTGTTCGACTGCGCACAGCACAATATTCTCCTACACAAGTTAGAACACTATGGTGTACGTGGTATTACACTTAACTTAGTGCAGAATTATTTACTTCGTAGGATGCAATATGTACGGGTGAATGACGTTTCATCTAACCGACTAGCTGTCACTTGCGGAGTCCATCAGGGCTCTATTCTAGGACCACTATTGTGTTTAATATATATCAATGACATTACCAAACTACCAGGCTCTCATGACAAGATTATGTATGCTGATGACACGAACATATTCTTTACAGCCGAATCTCTTGTCCAAGCTGAGGTTACGGTAAACAGGCACCTGAGTAACTTACAGTCCTGGCTCCAATGCAACATGTTTTCCTTAAATTTGTCGAAAACTAGCTATATTATTTTTAGGCCAATCAATACTGCTGATTACCATAAAGTCAACATTGAGTTTGGACGCGTGACAATACATGAGGTTGTGTTAAATTTCTCGGCGTCTGGTTCCACCAGAACCTCTCCTGGAACACGCATGTATCAAAACTGGCATCTGAAGTAGGTAAGAGTGTTGGCTGGTCTCTACAAAGTAGCTAACCTGGTACCTGTGTGGTTGAGACTGCAGATGTATTACGCGCTTGTATACTCTAAATTAAGCTGTTGTATTCTAGTATGGGGAACAACTACGGCTACTAACTACCAGAAACTACTAGTCCTTCAAAAGAGAGCTTTGCAATGTATCTATGGTTTTTATAGCAGACCAAGAGATTTTTCTACGTTGCCACTTTTTCGCAGTTACGATCTGCTTCAGGTGAACCAATCTACCTTTTTCGTTTGCTCCAGCACATTAAAGTCAATAAATTACACACTCAAAACCATACTTTATGTAATACCACACACCATTTACGTAAACAAATCCACCGGCTCCCTATGACGCGTACGAACTATGGCAAACAAAAATTAAAGTATCAGGTAACTGCGGCTATTTGTAAAATGTCTCCAAATGTGGACTTTGATGTTTCATTGAAAATCTTTAAAAAGGAAACAAAGGAATATTTAATAGCTTCTGGTTTTTGCTATGTGTAACACTGTTTTTCACATGTGACACCCACAAGTGCAGCTAATTTTGCATTTATATTCATGCTTTATTTGTATTGTTGTTTATATTGTTTATAATGGTATATTGCTTATGTTAATTTATTTGTATTGTTGCTTTATTTATATTGTTACTTTATAGTTATATTTTCAGTTATATGTATGTGTATATTGATGCCAGACTGTATAGGGGAGCCGAGGCCTTCGTCAGGCATTCCAGCCTTTAGCCCCAGCTTCCTCCTTTTGTACGAAGGGAAATGAAGTTCATTGAAATTGACAAATATCGATCCAGTGCCGACTTAGCCTTGGGTGGTTCGCTGAGACAGGTGTCCTTTACATGTCGCTCGCGTTTTGGGGTCTTAAAAGTGGCTACCTGCTGTTTCACTGCGAAACACCAGGGTGCCCTAGATTAACGCAGAAATGTGCGCTTTGATATAGCGAGGTGCGCTTTATGAGAGGCGGATATGTATCGACCCCTCTCTGCGGACTAAGGTTTCTGTCATCCTTTTGAAATACACGAACCTGATATTGGTTAAACATTACTAACGTCTCTGTGAATGTGTACTCTGAAAGTTTTGATGTTCTGTATTTGTGAATTAAGCTGCTTCATGTTTTTTTCTGTTGTTTGGCATGCGCTCATGTTGTGTACTAACACCATATTAGAAGGAAATCGAATTTACCCGTGTTGGGGTTAAAGTAGAAGCTATTTAACATCTACCGAAAGATGTTGAATTTTCGTTGGCAAAAGAAATTTAGGGTAAATTTCATTGAAATATTTGCACCCTGTAGGAAATGCAAATACTGTCCAGGTTAAGTACAAAATTTTAGGTCAATAGTATGAGAATATTATTAAATGCGGGAAAATATACTTTTTTCATATAAAACTCCAGGACGGAAGAAAGTTACCTAGCCTGTTACTCAAAATCTGACATAAACAGGAAATATAAGCACATGTGTGCATGGTCTGGCATGACTGTATAATAATTATATGGCACCCACAGAAGCTGGAGAGATGGATGCTTCGTCTCTCATTTGTCTTTCGTAGATAAATGTTTATAACTATGCTATAACTATGCACAGGACTTGCATACAGAATGAGCACTACACCAGCTAACAATGCTAAAATACATACGTTCTGGCACATTGGTTGTTCACCTGTTTACGTTTTGTTGACAGCAACAGTGCATCAGACCAAATCAACTCTCATTATTTGTGAATCATTTCTCACAAGTTAATATATATTGCAGCTCAGTAAGAACCTTGGCTGAGTGAAAACAAGTCTAACCAAGTAGTGCATGTATTAATTAAACTCCATTAAATTGATGTATAATGATGCATGCAGATATTTCCACGTTAGCTTGTTCAGAATGAGTGTAACCCCAGAAAACAATACTGACACCCAATAAGTATTCCTGCACTTGAGTTATTCACTTGAGGTATTGCTGACAATAACACAGGGCTATTGTGTTAAATGGCTTTGCAGTTTTAGTCTGTGCCATTGCTGGGTTTGCAAAAGCGTTGAAGACCTGTATTATATTTACTGCAATGTCAAGAATGTCATCCTGCTGCTTTGTCAATAGACAGGCACTCTGTGCTTCACTGACAAGGAAATAATTGATTTCCTGATGGATAAAAAGAAATAAAAACAATATGCATGAATATGACCAAGCTGAATGTTTTGTTGTGCTTTGACATCAATGTAAAGCCTGAGGTGTTACTTCCGTGCAGTTAAGCCAAATCTGCAGTGTTATTTTCCCACGTTAGTCATCATTAGTGTGCTTTGTTAATGGTGGAATTGAATGTAATGTCATCATAGCTTAGCCATTGGTAGAGCATTGCTATGTTGAGCTTGAGGTTGCAGGCTCAATCTCTGATGTGGGAGCCACATTCTTCTGTTGGCAACAGAATGCATCCACACTCGGGCTTTCAGGATCGGGCAGAGTTAATTAAAATTATCATGTTTTTTCTATAGTGGCCAAGTCATTGAATATGTGGAACTTTTGAGATTTGGGTGCACCGTAAATAACCACACTTGATCGAGACTAACTTGGAAGCCGTCGAACTATATTGTTAATAAAATCTTTAATGCTATGCAGTGAGCCACCGATGTATATCCAGCTCTGGTGGATTCAGGTGACGCTGATCTGCTATATGAAGGAGCAATTTGACCAACATGCATTTGGTCAGCTGTGGAGATCTCTTGCATGCAAGGTAGATGTCAGCGTAGAAAGACCTGGTGTGGCCTGGCTTGGCGCACCAGCAAAATATCTTAAGGTAAGTTTATGGCTTGCAGCGAATATGTTAAGGGGCACCTTTAAGACTTCCCAAGCACCTTTTTTTTATTTGCATGTTGCATAAGCTGAAGGACGGAGAGACATGTGCTGCAAGGAGAGCGTTGTGAGCATACAGTCCAAAGTTAAGCCAACAGCATTCCATGCACAAGCAAAGAAATGCAGATGCTCGGCTCGAATTTCCAGTGCCCAGTGACTACATTTCACCTGCTGTGTGTGGCTTAACATGCCGCGAATATAATTGGCTTGAAATGACTATGTAGCCGCAGTTTGCCCACCATTGTTCCCTGCCCTTTCCAGTGCACTAGTGACATCATTGCGATAGCAGCAAGTATTGTGGATTCGGACTATGCCGTGCTGTAAATTATCAGCTTTGTCTTTCTGGCATTCAGTGATAACCACATGAGAAAAGCAGAACCAAACATTTTCTGCTTTCCGGGTTGGTGCTGCGACCACTTCTAATTTTGTTTTTTTTTTGCAGTCACTTTTACTTTTCTCCAATCACAGCCATGTGCATTGTGTCATTTCCACCGCGAACTGTTCTGACGAGCTCCAATATGCACTGATGCGTTTGGCGGCGATGGGTTGGTTTCATAGCGCGATTAAAATAATGGAGCACTCACACACAATTTTTGAAGACGAGATAACATAGGAGATAGACTTTCGTGGACAGACAGCTTCTTTAAAATCAACTTTTGTAGTGAAACGAAGCATCCAACGAAGCACCTCGCAGCATCACAATTTCATTTTATTTTTTAAGCAAGCAACCACGTCACCAGTTTTTCTTAGCAGGTTTCTGCAGCTGCTGCCGCTCTGCTGGGCTGCTTGCCATAAAACTCCTTGGCGGAGAGATTTATTGTTGCACGCCCAAAGCGCTAATGGCCCTACGATCTGGCCTTGTTTTGCTGTCACCCCACCTGACCACACCTTCTGTTATCCAGGCGGGGCTGCACTCTGTTGGAGTTAGTTTGCATATATCGCTCTTGCAGGGAGTCATATGCAGTAACTCTAGTTTGGGTGGTGCCGTGCTACCTGGACTTCTGCCATTGCTTCTGTTATGCTAACAAGTTCGGATGCAAGTGTGCCAAGATGTTACTCCCACGTGCAGGTGTTCCCATGCATGGTGCGAGGTGAAGTTTTCTGTGTTTGCATGGCCACCTGTGTTTACAGAGAAATTTCTTTCTCGGCATTCCCCGATGCAGAAACTATGACTTGCCTCCATGAAACATATTCATTAATCGTGTGGTGAAGCACAAGAGGTTTGCACATGTGATAACTGAGTCATTAGGCAATACTTGCAACCAAATAAACAAGGCGAAAAATTTGTTTTCGTGCCCCTTTCAATCATTTGATAAGGGTGGTTTGATGTGATAAAAAGCTATACCCAGCCATCTGAGTGCGCAACCCACAAATGACAAAAACGGCAGCGAGCAAAGTAGTGAGCCTCAAAACCAAAGTATCGTGAAGAAGTCAAGTTTTGAAAAACCATATTTTTGGGTAGTATGTGTCATAAACTGGCTGCTCTGTAATTACTAGCACCTAACAGAACTGCAAATTAAAAAAAATGCTGTTTGGGAGGCCACCATGCTCATATTCCAGCCAACACGGCTGGCCTCTGCCATCTTGGTATCGTTTTGAACGTGAGTTCTTTGTCCTTTGTTTCCTGCTTTGGGGGGGTAAAATAGAGCCAGCGGTGTGGTTGAGGTGCCATTGGCGTTGTCCGGCGATGCGACGGGGCACTGATTGGCCGGATCTGCACGTTCGAATTCCGCGGTAAAGTGGGCTAGAATAGGCCACTTTAACCGCGGGTTGAAGTGTGCCTGAATGGCTGCTGTGCAGGCAGTCGCTGCCGCGGTCCATGTGCTCGCCGCGTTCTTGCACCTTGCTTCGTTCACCTCGGTTGACTTCTGCTTGCGAGCTGCTACTTGCCTCGTGCTACTTTTTAGATTATTTTTTTCACTATTTCTCTGGTCCTCATCTTTTGTTGTTGCACGCGATGCCAGCAGCAAAGTACAAGACAGTGCGTGCATTTGGTGCGTAGAGGCATGCTATGCGACTTCTACGAGCATTGAAACTCCGATCTCGTTCCGAGTGTGCAGGCTCCGTGGACGCATCCAGCGGCGGAACTGTGCTGTCAAGTGTCGTCAGTCGAGAGTCCAACACAGTGAGTGTGCCTGGAGCCAAATGCACACAGAGTACTTGCGAGATAGCAGGAACCAAGACGTGTACTGCACCGGTGTCGTCGAGCTGGGCCGCACCTCCGAACGTTCATCTGCGGATACATTTCTTAGCAAAGGAAAAGCTCAACGTGAATATGAAACGTTGTGATCTTAGTGACAAACTCGTCTCCAAGCCAGCCACCCAGAAGAAATTTAAGCTGATGCAGCCGGCTCGTACACCTGCAGCACCACAAGCAAGTGAGGGTGAACATTTTTCTCTCATGAAATTCATATGGACATTTCTAGCAGCCTCCTCAGCTGCACAGTGTGCAAACACTGCTTCCGAGGGCGTAGCAAGCTTGGTCTGGCAACTCGGAAGTCGTGTGCCACTCTTCTGGCACCATTGATAGCTCGTGGACATCACCTGAAGACATTTCAGAGGCATCTAAAGGAGGGGGGGGACTTTCATGGAGCCAGAGGCCCATGCCTTGGATAAGTTTTATGCTGATTCAGTCACGGCGGTGATTGCCGCATGCAAGTAATTGGACACCAGGTTTTGCAAGAACACCACCGTGGTGTACGACTGAAGATGGCACAAGCATGGGCACGCGTCCCATATTGGAGGAGGGTCAGTAATTGACTTCTATACAGGGCTGATTTTGTAGGGCTGGTCGATTAAATTTTTAATTGATTAATCGTTCATCGATTTAACCTTTCATCGAATAATTGTTTTCGCTGTGATGCTTTAATCAATTAATCGACATTTTTATAAGTGCTTGAAAAATGATGCCTTGTTCTTTGAGAGGCGTTGCTTGTGTTTGATTTCGACAAAAGTTATCCGATGCACTAGAGACCACATGTGCGCTATAGCGGCTGCGTGAAAATTCGCACTTTCACCCACTGAATATAGGGAGCCCGTCGTCTTTGGATGTTGTCAAGGGTCCAAGATTCCGTGAGTGGCCATGATCCACGGACGATTGGGCAGCAAGTTGTATTTCGTCGAAGTCTGCCTTCTAAAGCGAACCGAAATTGGATTCGCTTTTGAGGGGGGGGGGACCTCACTAGTCACACCAGAAACACGCAGAGTGGCAGAGGGTGAGGCAATCCCGAGAAAGGTAAAAAAAAAAAGAAGAGGAGGAAAGGAAAGTTAGATGCTCGCTCTTGTAGGGACGGCAACATTTCTCTATTTGTCTGTTAGATATTGTGGAAGCCATCAATAATACTATAACCACGAACTGATGTCATCTCTTTCTTGAGGTCACTCATGCGAGAATGTACAGCAACATACAGGTCTCAAACAGGCCATCAGGGCAGGCATGTGCGGGAAATGGAGTGACACATGTCTTTCCTCAAGGCAAGATGAAACGGCAGCTGTGCCAGTATACTGCACAGGTTTCACCTGGTCGCCGACTTAACTCAGTGCTACGCGCACGTTTTCAATCGTGCGTACAGCTCGAACTGGGAGCACTGTATCATGTGTGAGAGATTAGAACCACAGTATTTTGCAACTCTCCTCCATTTGTGCCACAGCAGCAGACGGCGGCCTCTAGGCTCGCTGACGTGGGAGTGCAAGCAATAGTTGAAAACTGCATTTCTCCCGAAATAGGCGACCACACAGAATTACCACATGCTACAAGCTCATTTTTTCAGTAGAAATGGACTGGATGCTAGACGTTCTGTATACCAATGCGCAAAGTTGCGGAATATGAAAAGCGACTATTAGACTTAAATGCTGCTAAAATGGCTTCTTTCCATTATGCGAATATTGGACCTCGTTCATAATCCTCGGGTGCGTTTCCCTGCGCAGTATATTCGCCCACCTAATGGCGGCCCCTCTCACATTTCAAGTGGAGGCGAGGTCCCAGTTACACGTGCTGAGGTTTGACTATTATGAGTGTTTATGTCAAGAGATCTGAGCCGACTTTTTCCGCGTCATAGCACGCTGTTTTGCAGAAGTGAATAGCTGCCATCTATTGGGCTAACTGCATTTCAGGGAAGCTAGCATTACAGTTTTGAAAGGGTGTATAGGCGTTAAGGCAGACAGTTGGGCTACTTTGTATCAAGCTTAATGAAATAGGATTACTAGCGTCCATGTCCCCTTTGCACAAGCAGTCATGTCTTATGTATATATGGTTCACTCATTCTTATCTCCATCATCATGCTTCATCACTCTTTTTCCACTGTTGTGCCCAAAGCACAGTAGAAGGCCGGGGCGTACTAGATCAGGCTGCCTTCTCTATCTTCCAATACATTATCTCTCTTTCTTTCATTGGTGACAGACAATCTTTAATTCTCTAAGGAGTAAAATACAATGGCAATAAGAACTGAACCAGTCAAGAAATAAACAGCACATGTTACAATGTAGCACTTGCACGAGCAGCCAGTAAAATCTGGGGGTTAAATAAAACAGTGTAGGCGACGGAGATCGGGTCGAGTTCATTTCTATCTCTATGGGGTATGCCCGCCTGCGGTTCCGGGCTCCTTCGACTTGCGTAAAAATATGCGCTTGACATCTGCGTCACAGCGTCGCACGCCTCACAATCATGCGCTCCGGCCAAGGGGCAGTGTTGGGGTTGGGCGGGGGGTGTGTGCTGTAATCGATTAATCAAGCTTTAATTGATTAATTCGATTAATTGAAAGGAGCAAATCGATGACGCCTAATCTATTAACGGTGTATATTTAATCGATTAATCGTTCATCGAATTTACCATCCCTATCTTTTTGGATTTCCTAGTTCTGTGGAATGGCTGCCTGGGAGGCCAAACAGCACCCGAACCAGGAGATCCAGCATATGACAGCTGCCACCAGCACCACATCTGCGAGAACAACACTCATGCAAAATTGGGAAACATCGAGGTGGTGCCAGGCCTGACCCTTCGAGCAGAACTTAGCGAAGCATGACTTGCCTTACACGACATTTGTGTAGGAGAGGGACGGTGCCATTTTGAAAAGGTCCCATGACGGCGATTTAATTTGCTTCTCTGGTTGGCTGGTGGAGTAACACCGACGCAGGAGGTCCGTCGGCCCGTGTTGCCAACTGTTGTTTATTAAAGTTGCACCCTGAATCAGTGTCATCATTATCAGCCATGACTCCTTGCGTGCGGTTGAGGTAGCTTGTGTCATTTCTCGTGACGTAGCTACATTGAAATCTATTCTTTCGACGGCTGCGATTGTGGGTTGACACCTCGTAGGACGCGAACGGGGTGTTCATTTCCACCGATCATTCGCAATCGGGGAGCTTGCAGCGCTGAAAGGCTGAGGTGAGCACAAATGCGCCAACGCTCTGAGGCATTAGGGGCGAGGCGAATATGACAGTCGCATGCGAGTTGGGCTTTTCTTAGCGGCAGCACGTCGCTGCCTACTCACTTTGCTGCTAAGACCAGTTAAGAAAATGTTAGTGTCCTTTGCCGTTTTGACGCTCTGCATCCTTTTCATGCCAGCACTAAGGCAAGAGTGCACACAGCCTCACTTGCCGTTTTCGCGCCTCAGTTTGCCCAACCGTTAAAGGAACAATGCGACTGAACAGTTGGGCTACGCGGCGATGGAAAGGAACCCCACTTCCCGAGTCGAACGGTTCATTGAGAAATTGATTGATCCCGACATCAGCATAACCACTCATAGCTTATTTCGATGGTGCACACACAAATTCGAATCTCTGACGAAGGGAAATTATCGAAGTGGTACCAATATTCCTGTGGGTCAATAAATACAGTTTTACAAAATGTCTGTAATTAATCTCATTTGTTTAGATGGAAGGAAATGTGATTCTGCAGTGTTGTGTGCATGTCTTGTTTCTTTCCAACTGCAGCCTTCAGGTGACACTGAGCAATTCGGCCAACACTCGTTTGCTCAGGTGTGGCCATCAGCTGCGTGCTTCAGCTTTGGGGATCAGTTGCGTGCCCAGGCCGTTTCGTCCGGACCACGCCAAGGCTGATTTCTGTACGAGGCTACGATGCACGCACTCCACGTGAGGGCTCGGAACATTTCGCAGCGATGACCATGATGGCTTCGGGGCAGCATATTGTTCCCGGAGCTGCCGGCTGCAACTCCGAAAAAAGGTAAGCCTGCCGCCGGCTTAATTTATGCTGGCACCTTGTGGAGATTACTGCAGGCCTGCTTCTTCCCAACTGGTTCTTTGTCACGCAAGGACCATCGTAGATGTGCGGTGGTTCCTTTTCTGTTAAGCCTATGTAGGTCTCCCCGCGTCGCGGTCTAGCGGTCACGCCGTGGCCATTGCAACGGCCGGAGAACAAGTCGCGGTCTCGCCTGACGCGTTCAATCTGCCCACAAGTGGCACAGCAAGCAACCATGAGCGTGTTCTCGGCAGATAAGATGTAATTTCTGAAAGTGGTGGTGTGCATTGCCGACGAGTCGCCATTTGCACGCGGTCAATTGAACGTTGCTCTTCCTGCCGGTACACGCATTCATTTTGCAAAGATAGGCCATTTAGGTATAGAGAGATTTTTTGTTCTTCGCTGAAATCGCCTGAAATATTTTAATGTGCGACAGCATTGTTACAGGCACAGCCATGTAGTGCGCATAGCATTGTTGGTCGCTTGACCGCTGACCGAAAAGGCGCATAGCAAAAGGTCTTCTTGCCACCGGTCTACATTACCGCGTATGTGTGACAATCTTGTAACATGACTGCTATAACTAATACATAACTGAATGGAACCACTTTCGTTCCCTGCTTGACTGTAGCGTCCCTGACGTTTTAGTCAGCGACACATCAGCCACGTTTGCGACGCTTTCGAGCACAGCATTTTACAATTACAGCGCGCGGGAGTTATATGTTTATTGTAAACTAGCATCTTATACGTATAAAGCGCAATATTTTGCTTGCTGCGTTTCAGAACGGCCAGACAGGAGACGCGTTGCGTTAACGCGGCCTGACTGCTAGAACGCGTGCCCCTCCTTGCTAGATCCTGGCCATGTATAAAGACAGCACGTATCGTATTCGACCTTTCGTTGTCTTCCGAGCTCGTGGGAGCCGAGGGAGCTGTGCACGAGGTTGCAGGCTGCAAGTTAAAACAAAAAACCATAAAAACTAGCGAAACACTTCTGTAGTGATCTAGAAAAAATAATAGCGTTGAAATGAGTAGGTTTGTTTGCGAGGCACGAGAGCTAGTTTTTAGTTTACTAGTTAGCCGGTACTAGGGAACACAATTTCTGATGGCTCGTAAAACACATTATATTCATTCGAACACATCTGACATTCTGCTAGTTTGTCACAATTTGCAAAGCGTCTCGCGAGCCCATTCGAACATTTCAATGTGGGTTGGCCTGAGATTATTCAGAGGCCGGCAGCTTCAAGGAACACAATTAAGGAAGCCTGCTTGCTCTGCGTCATTCTTCTAAGGCTGGCCTTCTTTTTCCTCGATCTGCGATTATTTGTCGCGTTTCCCAGGCCTAACTCCAGAAAAAGGACTACCGCTTCGTAGTTTGGCATTCGAGCTGGCTATTTCACATGACTTTCGTGTCTGAATAGCTACCCTGTATGTTCGCGCCCCCGACGTCCCATAATCACGTTCTTTCTCCTGTGCTTTGTGTCTCCTAGTCTAGGGTGCGCAAGATCTGAAGCTGTGTGATATTGGTACAGCAATGCAAAGAAAAAAATCATTCGGCGCCTTATCCGCAGCGCTGGCTCTTGGCTTATAAGCATGTGCGCACACTGACACATGCGCAAGCGCACCCTCGATCAGCAGGCACACAGAGTAGGACATACTAGCCTGACGCAATATGGTATGCGCAGAAATAACGCAGGCATGGACAATGGCCGTCACAGGTCCGATTCCCCCTTACGGTGATCTGTTTCTTCACTCTTTTGGCTGCCGTTCTGAACTTTCTAAAAGAGTGTGGCATATTAAGTAAGCTTTTAACGACATCCTTCCACTATTTACCACCTAACACCTCGCGCTTGGCGCAGCATAGCCTAAGCAGTTTTATGCCACAAAAAACCAAACCAAACCACTATTTTTGCAGCCGTTGTGTCATGGCTATATCGACGTGTAGGCCCGGATCATGGTGCAAGATGAATTCTCTACATGTGGGGAAACTACGCGGCTTACTACTTGGAAGGCGCGGTTGACCAGATAAAGTAAGCAACGACTCGCGTACAAACACACTGCCGGCAGCGCAGTGCACTTGGACGCTTGAAACGTTTCAACCTTGAAAGCAGAAAGATTTTTTCGCCAACCGGTGCTTTGAAGCAAACCAGAAATGACGCAAGTAGCTAGGTCAGCGCGGTACAGAAGGAAAGCACCTGTCTATCGCTCGCATCCCAAGGTTGGTGAGACGCGCCACGTATTCATGAGTGTGTCTCTGAGTTCGGGTTTCCCACTTGAAGTTTCGTCCAAACTCTGGATAGGCTACTTTTATCTGGTCGATTGCGCCACACCAGTGCCCTCATCTAGCCCGTAGTGAGTTGAGGTTTAGGTGAGCAAAATACGCTACTTTTGCTGAGGAGAAGCGTAAAGAGGCCAAGCAAATTCTCTTTGCAGGGTTCGCAAGCACTGATAAAAGCGGGTGACATGAACCTGGACGCAAAATGCCGCCGTATCGTCATTACAACCTCACTATAACATCAATTGTGAATTCAAGCTTCCCGCTTTTGAAGTGGGTCTGGACAACTAGCGGCGTCTACGGTGAAACATTAGCACTCAAATGTTTCACAAGTGTTTGTTTCTCCTTCACGCCGTGTGGTGGAATTTGGAACGAGGGAAGGCACTCGTTTTGTCGTGGCCTCGATGTTTTGCATAGCTGCTTCACCGAAACTACAGAAAAGGTGGGATCGGAGGGGTTTCGAAGCATGGACAGGCGACTTCTTGCACGCTGACAGCAGAAGTGACTCTGTAAAGACAATGTCAGCTCGTCGTACTTTAGTGGCACGGAATGCGGTTGTGCCTGCACGGGAACGTATTCGACGGAAAGTTTTGTTATCCTTCGAATCCCTTCGCTGCTGTCTTCTCTTGAAGATACCGTGCTGCTTATCCTTGAGTTGCGTATGTTATTGTGTGCAGCCATTCAAGGATATCCCCCTTGAATATCGATCCAGTGTCGACTTAGCCTTGGGTGGTTTGCTGAGACAGGTGTCCTTTCCATGTCGCTCGCGTTTTTGGAGCTTAAAAGTGGCTGCGTGCTGTTTCACTGCGAAACACCAGGGTGCCCTAGATTAACGCAAAATGTGCGCTTTGATTTAGCGAGGTGCGCTTTATGAGCGGCGGATATATATCGACCCCCCCTCTGTGGATTAAGGTCTCTGTCATCCTTTTGAAATACAGGAACCTGATATTGGTTAAACGTTACTAACGTCTCTGTGAATGTGTACTCTGAAAGTTTTCATGTTCTGTATTTGTGAATTAAACCACTTAATGTTTTTTTGTGTTGTTTGGCATGCACTCATGTCATCATATTATCATGTCATGACCATATTAGAAGGAAATCGAATTTACCCGTGTTGTGGTTAAAGTAGAAGCTTTTGACATCCACTGAAAGATGTTGAATTTTCATGGGCATAAAAAATTTTAGGGTAAATTTCATTGAAATATTTGCACCCTGTAGGAAGTGTACATAGCTTCAAGAAATACTCTCCAGCTTACGTATAAAGTTTTAGGCCAGTAGTATGAGATTATTAAATGTGGGAGAATAAACTTGTTTCATATCAAACTCCAGGACGGAAATAAGTTACCTAGCCTGTTACTCAAAATCTGACATAAACAGGAAATGTAAGCACATGTGTGCATGTGCTGGCATGACTATATAATAATTATATGGCACCCACAGAAGCTGGAGAGATGGATGCTTCGTCTCTCATTTGTCTTTCGTAGATAAATGTTTATAACTATGCTATAACTATGCACAGGACTTGCGTACAGAATGAGCACTACACCAGCTAACAATGCTAAAATACATACGTTCTGGCACATTGGTTGTTCACCTGTTTACGTTTTGTTGACAGCAACAGTGCATCAGACCAAATCAACTCTCATTATTTGTGAATCATTTCTCACAAGTTAATATATATTGCAGGTCAGTAAGCACCTTGGTTGAGTGAAAACAAGTCTAACCAAGTAGTGCATGTATTAATCAAACTCCTTTAAATTGATGTATGATGATGCATGCAGATATTTCCATGTTAGCTTGTTCAGAATGAGTGCAACCCCAGAAAAAAATAGTGACTGAAAACAATACAACCCCAGAAAACAATACTGAATGGCTGCTGTGCAGGCGGCGGAAGCAGTCGCTGCCGCGGTCTGCACGCTTGCCGTGTTCTTGCTCCTTGCTCCGTTTGCTTCGGTTAACTTCTGCTTGCGAGCTGGTCCTTGCCTCGTGCTATCTTTTAGATTGTTTTTTTTCTTCTTTCACTATTTTTGTGGTCCTCATTTTTTGTTGCACGCGATGTCAGCAGCGAAGTATAAGACAGTGCATGCATTTAGTGCACGGAGGCACGCTGTGCGACTTCTACTAGCATAAAAACTCTGATCTCTTGCTGAGTATGCAGGCTCCCTGGACGCATGCAGCGGCAGAACTGTGCTGCCGAGGGTCATCGGTCGCGAGTCCAATGCAGTGAGTGTGCCGGGAGCCGAAAGCACATAGAGTACTTGCGAGATCACTGGAACCAACACATGCACAGCACCGGTGTCATCGAGCGTGGCCGCACCACCGACTGTTCATCTGCGGATGCGTTTCTTAACAAAGGAAAAGATCAACGCAAATATGAAACGTGATGCCGTTAGTCACAAACTCGTCTCCACACCAGCCATCGAGAAGAAAGTCAGACTGATGCAGCCAGCTCTTACCCCTGCAGCAGCACAAACAAGTGATGGCGAACATTTTAGGGGCGAAGCTCCTCTTAGTCTAACCTTGTCACGCGTCAGTCGTCAGGTGTCAGTCGTCAGGCGTAACCCGCGTGCCGGGAGGGCGAGCGCGTACTTCCCGGCGCGTCCCTCTCTCTCTCTCCCGGCGCGTGCCTCTGCTGTCTTGTGTGTGAGAGAGAGAGAGCGCGAAAGGTGCGCGTTGGCCATGGAAACGCTCTTTCTTAGAGGAACGCTGTACCAGCTCGCAAAGAAGAAGAACGCGCCCTCGGCCACGAGAGACAACGTTGGCGCAGGCAGCGTCTCCTAGCGAGTTTCTTGATTGATTGACTGCTCGCGTTGGAGAAGCGTTCACCGGCAACCCATATATATATATGTATATATATATATATATATAAATATATATATATATAGGCACTGCATCTTGACTTGCAATGAAGTGTCGGTGGGAGATTTCACTTGTGCATAGTTGAACCATGAGGATTCGTAGCGTGCGCGTTAACTAAATTAATCCGGAACTCTGCACGATCTACGATGAACCTCCCGAGCTTCGCCCACTCATCATCATTCACTCCGTGCATATGCTGTAATTTCTTTTTCTCTCATTCAGACAGACGTTTCTAGCAGCTTGCTCAGCTGCACAGTGTGCAAACACTGCTTCCAAAAGTGCTTGACTGTCAGAGAGCGTACCAAGCTTGGTCTGACGACAAAACTCGGAAGTCGTCTGCCACTCTTCTGGCACCATTGATAGCTCGTGGACATCACCTGAAGACATTTCAGAGGCATCTAAAGGAGGACTTTCATAGAGCCAGAGGCCCATGCCTTGGATAAGTTTTATGCTGATTGTGTCACGGTGGTGATTGCCACATGCAAGTAAATGGATACCAGCTTTTGCAAGAGCACCACCGTGGTGTACGACGGAAGATGGCACAAGCGTGGGCACGCGTCCCAGATTGGAGAAGGGTCAGTTATCGACTTCTATACAGGGCTCATTTTGGATTTCCTAGTTCTGTCGAACGACTGCCTCGGATGCCAAACAGCGCCCAAACCAGGAGATCCAGCATATGACAGCTGCCACCAGCACCACATCTGCGAGAACAACACTGATGCAAAATTGGCAAACATGAGGTGAAGGCAGGCCTGACTCTTCGCGCAGAACTTAGCGAAGCATGACTTGCCTTACACGACATTTCTGTCGGATGGGGACGGTGCCATTTTGAGAAGTTCCCATGACGGCGATTTAATTTGCTTCTGTGGTTGGCTGGCGGAGTAACACCAACGCAGGAGGTCCGTCGGCCTGTGTTGCCAACAGCTGCTTATTAAAGTTGCACCCTAAATCAGTGTCATCATCATCAGCCATGACTCCTTGCGTGCGGTTGAGGTAGCTCGTGTCATTTCTCGTGACGTAGCTACATTGAAACCTCTTCTATTCTTTTGACAGCTGTGATTGATGGTTTGACACCTGGTAGAACGTGACCGGGGTGTTCATTTCCACCGATCATTCGCAATCGGGGAGCTTGCAGCGCTAGAAAGCCTGAGGTGAGCACAAATGCGCCAATGCCCTGAGGTGTAAGGGGCGAGGCGAATATGGATGTCGCGCGCGATTTGGGCTTTTGCTAGTGACAGCACGGCACTGCCTACTCACTTTGCTGTTGAGACCAGTTAGGAAAATGTTAGTGTCCTTTGCCATTTTGTTGCCCTGCATCCTTTTCATGCCAGCACTAAGGCAAGGGTGCACACAGCCTCACTTGGCGTTTTTGCTACTCGGTTTGCCCAACCGTTAAAGGAACAATGCGAGTGAACAGTTGGGCTATGCGGCGACGGAAAGGAACCCCACTTCCTGAGTCGAACGGTTTATTGAGAAATTGATTGATCCCGACATCAGCATAACCACTCATAGCATATTTCGATGGTACGCACACAAATTCGAATCTCTGACTAAGGGAAATGATCGAAGTGGTATCAATATTCCTGTGGGTCAATAAATACAGTTTTACAAAATGTCTGTAATTAATCTCATTTGTTTAGATGGAAGGAAATGTGATTCTGCAGTGTTGTGTGCATGTCTTGTCTCTTTCCGACTGCAGCCTCCAGGTGACGCTGATCTGCATGAAGGAGCAATTCGACCAACACACATTTGGTCAGCTGTGGCTATCAGCTGCGTGCGTCAGCTGTGGAGATCAGTTACGTGCCCAGGTTGTTTCGCCTGGACCACGCCAAGACTGATTTCTCTACGAGGCCACGATGCACGTGCTCCACGTGAGGGCTCCCGGAGCTACCGGCTGCATCTCCGAAAAAAAGAGGTAAGCTTGCCGCCGACTTAATTATGCTGGCACCTTGTGGTGAGCACTGCAGGCCTGCTTCTTGCCGACTGGTTCTTTGTCACGCAAGGACCATCGTAGATGTGCGGTGGTTCCTTTTCTGTTAAGCCTATATAGGTCTCCCCGCGGCGCGGTCTAGCGGTTACGCCGTGGCCATTGCAACAGCCGGAGAACAAGTCGTGGTCTCGCCTGGCACGCGTTCAATCTGCCCCGCAAGTGGCACAGCAAGCAACCATGCACGGTCGATCGAACGTTGCTCTTCCTGCTGGTACACGCATTCATCTTGCAAAGCTAGACCATTTAGGTATAGAGAGATTTTTTGTTCTTTGCTGAAATAGTCTGAAATCTTTTAATGTGCGACAGCATTGTTGCATGCACAGGCATTGTTGCATTGTTGCAACATGAGTGCTATAAATCATACATAACGGAATGGAACCACTTCCGTTCTCTGCTTGACTGTAGCACCCCTGACGTCCTCGTTGGCGAAACGTCAGCCACGTTTGCAACGCTTTCCAGCACAGCATTTTACAATTACAGCACGCGAGGCTTGTATGTTTATTGTAAAGTAGCATCTTATACGTATAAAGTGCAATCTTTTGCTTGCTGCGTTTCAGAAGGGCCAGACAAGAGACTCGTTGTGTAGCATATATATATATATATATATATAACTGTGGCTTCCACAGCACTGGACGCATTGTGTTAACGCAGCCTGACTACTAGAATGCACGCGTCTCCTCACTAGAGCCTGGCCATGTATAAACGTGTCGTCCAATGAAGTGCAAGACAGCTGCACGTATCGTGGTCGGCCTTTCATGTTCTTCAGAGCTCGTTGGAGCCGAGCTAGTTGTGCGCGAGGTTGCAGGCTGCAAGTTAAAAAAGAAAACGCATAAAAACTAGCGAACAAATAATCGGCTTGAAATTAGTTGGTTGTTTGCCAGCTACAGGAGCTAGTTTTTAATCTAATAGTTAGCCAGTACTAGGGAACACAATTTCTGATGGCTAGTAAAACACATTATATTCATTCAAACACATCTGACGTCCCGCTAGTTCGTCACGATTTGCAAAGTGTCTTGCAAGCCCATTCGAACATTTCGATGTGGATTGGCCTCAGATTATTCAGAGGCCGGCAGCTTCGACGAACACAATTAAGGCAGCCTGCGTGCTCTGCGTCATTCTTCTAAGGCTGGTCTTCTTTTTTCTCGATCTGTGATTATTAGTCGCGTTTCTCAGGCCTAACTCTGGAAAATGAACTACCGCTTCGTAGTTTGGCATTGGAGCTGGCTATTTCACATGACTTTCGCATTTCAATAGCTGCCCTGTATGTTTGCGCCCCTGATGTCCCATAATCGCGTTCTTTCTCCTGTGCTTTATGTCTGCTAATCTAGGATGCACAAGACCTGAACCTGTGTGATATTGATTCAGCAATATGAAGAAAAAAATCATTCGGTGCCTTATCCACAGCGCTGGCTCTTGGCTTATAAATAAGCATGTGCACTGTCGCATATCTGAACACGTGTGCTTGCGTGACACTGTCACGCGGCCCTTATCGCAACGCCCTCGCCCACGAATTGAATAAAAGCGCTTGGCGCACTGCTGGGGTGGGGCACTTTTCCTTCAGCACTCTTGGTTACTGTTACGTTACTGGCATGCAATAAAGCATGTTCAAGTACTGTCGGCGTCTTCATACCCAGTACCCCGGGAACACGACATAGTTCTTGGCGATGAGGTTCTTCGGACTCTGGCCAACTGCCACAAGACAAGTAAGTGAAACGATGTCGGTGCACTTGGGGCAAGTAGTACCCTTTGATGACTCTTCAGTAGATTGGGCTGGTTAAGAACGCCTCCAAGCATTTTTGCGTGCTAACAGTCTCGGAGGAGCAGAAGGCTGATACCTTGATAAGCGTGTTAGGACCGAAGACATACGCTTTGTTGAAGTCAACGTCTCCTGAGACTCCCGCTAAGAATTTTTTTGACGAACTTCTCAGCTTACTGTGAAATCACTTTGTTCCTAAACTGTCCATTATCGGCGAAAGAGCCAAATTTCATCGCCGCTCACAACTGCCGCAAGAGACCTTTACTCAGTATGCCGCAGAGCTGTGCAGACTCGTTCAAACTTGTGAGTTCGGTACTTTTCTTGATCGAGCTTTAAGGGACAGATTTGTTTGTGGTTTGCTCCGGTCTGACTTACAACGAAGTTTATTTGCAGATGACAACCATTTAAAGTTTCAGACAGCAGTTGATCGTGCGATAGCCATTGATGCTGCTATTTAAAGCGCATCTGCTACGCGCTCAACAGCACGGGAAGAATGTCCAGTGCACAAAGTTAAAAGCACTGGGAAAGTTTCTAGCTTATGTTATCGCTGCGGATCAGTGAAACACGCCACCAGCTCTTGTCCGTATACGAATGCCAAATGGTTTCATTGCAACTAAAAGGGCCACATCAAGAGTGCTTGCCGGAGCAGACAACTAAATGAAACGACAGGTAAAAATAAACGGCATGTCAGTACGTTGTCATTGCCACGCAACAATTTGAAGAGTGTAAGCCTGCTGTAGCCACAAGACAAAAATCAATCATAGCCGAGGTCATTATTGACGGTGTACCAGTGAACATGCAACTCGATACAGGGGCTGCGGTGTCCATTATGTCTGTCTCACAGTTTCGTCCTCTTTTTCCCAAAGCTCGTTGGCGCAGGACAAGTCTCACGTTGAGAACGTACGCAAATGAACCCGTGAAGCCCTGCGGAGTAGCATTTGTTGCAGTCCAGTACAACGTACAGCGCCAACAGTTGCCATTGTATGTGCTCTGCCAGGACTGTCAACCACTGCTGGGGCGCAGTTGGCTGCAACACCTCAAGCTGGACTGGATGCAGATACAAGGCCTTCACCACATGCAGGTGGGAAACACAAATGGCTCTGAGAGATCGCCAGTTGTCAAACACAATGGTTAGGTCAGACTCGGCACAGTAAAGGGAGAAAAGGCTATCCTTTTCTTAAGGGGTGATGCGAAGCCAAGATTCTTCAACGCCAGAAGCGTACCGTTCGCTCTAAAAGCTGTTGTCGAGCAGGAATCAACCAAGCTACAAGAGCTAGGGATAATTACGCCCTTGACCACAAGCCCGTATGCAATGCCTGTCGTGCCAGTTGTCAAACGCAATGGTTCAGTCAGACTGTGCGGTGATTATAAAGTCACACTAAACTCGTTACTGGACATCGAAAGGTATCCGTTACCAAAAGCGATGAGCTATTTGCCGCGCTGGCAGGCGGACAACATTTTTCGAAGATTGACCTAAGCAGAGCATATCAGTAGGTCGAAATGGACGACGAATCCAAACACTACCTCACGCTGAACACGCATAAGGGCCTGTTTTTGGTCAACGGCCTACCGTTTGGCATTTCATATGCTCCCGCAATATTCCAGCGTATTATGGATAATGCGCTGAAAGGACTAAACAGCGTAACTTGTTATTTCGATGACATACTGATTACGGTCCACACAGAAGCAGAACACCTTATCAACGTTGAAGCTGTGCTGAAGCGGCTATCAGAAAGCGTATTTCATGTGAAACCTTCAAAATGCGATTTCTTTTGCAGTGAACTGAGGTACCTGGGTCACGTAATCACAAAAGACGGTGTTCGCCCGACGGATGAAAAGTTGGTCGCAATTGCAAATGCACCAGCTCCAACAGACAAACAGCAGCTGCAGTCAGTGCTAGGACTCATAAATTACTATGGAAAGTTTGTTCTGAATCTCTCATCCATACTCTTTCCTCTGAACAAGCTCTTGAGTAAAGACAAACCTTGGCAATGGAACGCCACGTGTAAATGTGCGTTTGCGCAAGTAAAAAAACTGCTTTCGTCAAAGCCTATTCTGATTCACTGAGACCCCAGCTTGCCATTGCAGTTGTCATGCGATGCTTCTTCCTATGGAATAGGCGCAGTTTTGTCGCACATTTGTTGTGTCAAAGTTCATCCAATAGCCTATGCTTCACGAACATTAACAAAGGCTGAACAAGGTTACAGCCAATTTGAAAAAGAAGCATTAGCGCTTGTTTTTGGAGTCAAGAAGTTTCATTACTACATTTACGGACGGAAGTTTGTGTTGCTCACAGATCACAAGCCACTTGAGACGATCTTTGGCCCCAAAACAGGCATTTCAGCCATCGCAGCTGCCCGACTGCAATGCTGGGCAGTAACGCTTTCTGCATATTCTTTTTCGTTACAGTATCGCCCTTCAGTGCAGAACGTGGACGCTGATTGCTTATCGCGCCTTCCAATCCAGTAACCGGGAACAGACAGCGCTAAAGAGAATTTTCTCTTTTTGCGTTTGGACAGCATGCCCGTCTGCATAAACAGATCGCAGAAGAAACGGCACGGGATCCAGTTTTTCTTCAAGTAATGCAGTACATCTTGTCAGCCTGGCCTTCTAGCGTATCTGCGAACCTGCAACCATTTTTCTGCCGGAAACTAGAGCTTTCCTTGTATCAGGGTTATGTCATGCTAGGAACACGTGTGGTGGTACCACAAGAATTCCGTAAATTTTTCCTAGATGAATTCCATGAGGGACATCCGGGAGTGGTGCGCATGAAAGAGCCAAATATTGATCATGACATAGAGAAATGTGTGGGTTCGTCACGCATGCGCAGAGACACACAGTTTGCCAGTGAAAGCGCCGCACCATGCTTGGTCCTGGCCAACGCGTTCATGGCAACGCCTACACGTGGACTTTGCAGGTCCAATAAAAGGTGTATCATATTTAGCCATAGTCAACGCCCATTCCAAGTGGCCAGAAGTATGTCCTATGACCACGACTACATCAGAGGTAACCATTGCTTGCATTCATGAACTTTTCTGCAGATTTGGATTTCCAGAAGCACTTGTGACCAACAACGGAAGCCAGTTCATTTCTGCAGAATTTCAAGCCTACCTAAAGCCAAGGGGCATACGGCACGTAAGGTCCGCACCGTACCACCCTAAGCAGCAACGGACTGGCTGAGCGTTTCGTTCAGACATTGAAGTTGGCACTCTGAAAGACTAGTCCGAGGACAGCCAGTGAGGAGTTAGCCGACTCCCTTCTGGCGTATCGTAATACGCCTCATGCTACCCAGCCAACCATGTTACATCCTGTGGATGCTCAATAAATATGAACAATATGATATGATTAAGATATGTACGTCGACTTCCTTACAATGTCCATAGTATTTCCACATGCAACATTAATAGGATGTCAAATTAATTTGTTTTTTTGGTGTGGGGGCTCATATAGCAGCAGTATATGCTATAAGAAATGCAATATTCAGAATCATTGCTTTGATGAAAAGTGAACTTTATAAGGAACTAAATTTTAAAAATACCACGATGAAATCCAAAAAAAAATTCTTATGGGTCCCTCACTGGGCCTTACTCATCTTGGCTGGGCTGGGCTGGGTGCTGGTATTCTGCAACTATAAAAATTCATACAACATAGTTAACACAAATATGAAAACAGGTAAAACTCATGTGCAGTGTGTACTGCATGAAGAAAACCATAGCTGGGGCAATCACATAGATGTGGAAAAAATTGCCTCTACAGCGGACAACAGTCACTGCAGTTGCAATAAAAAGTGCGAATACTATGAGGTACTCGATCTAGCATGTCAAGTTGCATAAACACAGACCGTGCATATAGACTTGCAATTCAAACTTTAATTCAAATAAATTAAAATACTTTAGTTGGCCCGCTAAAACTAGTGTTCAGACGCAGGTTCCACCCACTTCTTTCTGGTCTGCACTCAAGCAGCATAGTCACTTAAAAATATGCCTGGGACATAAGCCAAAAGCATGTAGCCCTTCCCATTCCTGTTTATTGCCCATTCTCTACTCGTTTTTGTGCAGTTTCCAGCACTTGCAGTAGCCCCTTGCAAACATACTGGCTGTTAGTTGACGTGCTGCCTCAAAGTAGCCTGACGCCGTACGTCATGTCACAGGACTGAGCAGTTACTATCACCAGCCAACTAGCCTGCCAACACATTTTAAGCGGTACAATTGAAAGAACTCTTTCACAGATCCTAGTCACAATGTGTGACAGGGTGCTTTCCATGCAAAAGACGTCTTTCTAGAAGAGGTGTCGGCAATGCACATACAATTAAGGTTCAACCCACGCCAGGTAATTCCTGTGTAAAACATGACAGCTCCACTAACGTGAAACCTGGGAACGTACGAAGCATGCAGTGACGCACCAGTGTTTCCCACAGGAAATGTCGATCGCTGCTAATTGGCTTGCTTCACCATGGCCATGACAACGACAACATACGCGAACAGCCAGGGTGCATTAGCAGAAACTTGTTAGAGTCGTTTCTGATACAACCCTACAGGTACACTGTCTGGGTGCACAGCCTCCAGGATCGGCCCACACGTGCACACACACTGACTGCAATGCCTCCAGGATGAGCAATTTTGGTAACCAAACTTAACAAATTTCTGTTATTGATGCAGTTAAATCTTGACTATTCCTTTATCTTATATTGGTTTAAGTTGTGTTATTTGCAGTTTTTATTCATCATGCAGTGTTTATTCACTTAACCATTTGTTTTTTTACCATGGTATGACAACTTGCTTTACCGTGACAACAGCACACACGCAGACAAGCCCAACCCCTAAGGTGCTCTGCACGTAAAATTGTTATTTTTTGTTTTGTTAAAACGAAAATTACCTCTGCTTTCTTCTCACACCTCTCCTGCTTCAGTTTAAGTCTACATGAAGCATGCTGTATCTATTTCTTTAGGACCCCCTCCACCTCATTTACGGTAGCCGCAAACAATTTGTTTGACCTGACAGCATCTGCAATGAATGAAAAGGTGAAAATATTGCCACATATCTTGTTTGTCACAGCAAGCACGTGACAGTAATGAGCACTGGGGAGTGTTTCTGGAACTGCAGGGCACAGCAGCCAGTTTATTACTCCCTAATATACTTATTGCAGAGCAGGTGTAAATGTGTTAGCAACATTTAGAAAAGGGTAAATCACAAATAATTTATGCACTACTAGTAAATTCCAAGCTACATACCAGTTACAATTGGTGTCACAGCCAGATTGCAGAGCTTCCTTTTCCCTTTATTTCCTACCCAGCTATAATATTGGGCCACTCTGTCTTGCATAAGGTAGAGGAGGATTCTCTTGGTGGCACCACTCACAGCGATTCCCCCAAGAGCCTGGAACTCGTGAAGCTGAAAAAAGAAAAAAATGTTATGTGATGGTATATGCGAGGAGTACTCGTTCTGAAAATTAAATTTCAGTGCATGGCAAATTAAGTGGTAAGGAAACTTTGTAGGTACTGAAATTCAACAGTTGGAGACTCCATCTCCATTTCATATTTACAGCTTCAAACCAGAAATATGTTTGGCACAACTCAAACATCACCAATAAAACACAAGATAAAATTGTGTGCATGTTATGACTGCGTTTTCACCGAAGTAAAAATACTATGTAGACTTCCTAAAAAAAGAAAAGAAAATTTGCTTGTCAAAAGGCACATTAGCCACAAATTCACCTACAATTTTAATGCGCAATAAGCATACAATACATTTAGACTTCGATTGATGCCAAATAATTCTCATGTAAAAATTACTTTCAATTTTTACGCAGGGATAAAGCCGCTTGAGGCAGAAATAGTCTTGGTCAATCTCGTGACTGACATAAGATTCTCTGCAATACGCTATTTGTTTTGAGTTCAACAAATCGAGGCAATGTATGTGTTGATAAAGACCAAGAAAAGTGATTTGGCCTAGTCAGTGCTGTCGGTGATATCGTTTATAAGAACAGGTTATCTCCAGAGAAACTAAATTGCAAACTCTGCGGTGTACGCAGCACAATATTTTCTCACATGTTCAAAGGAGCCTCCATCATCAATTGCCACTGTTTTCTGGCTATGTTCAAAAGGTGTCGCAGGGCCCCTTTATTTGCAGTGTCACTCAACCTTCCCTTTCTGCAAGTTGCATTTTTGTTTCTCATTGAGCTTTATGATCTGGCCTTGCTATACATGCACACACACACTACTTCAGCCTATCCTGTTTTCATTATATTGTGAATGAGCTGTCAAGTAATAATGAAATCTAATCAACTGCTTGAATTATTGATTGATTGATTTGTGGGGTTTAACGTCCGAAAACCAGCTCTGATTATAAGAGACGCCGTGGTGGAGGGCTCCGGAAGTTTCGACCACCTGGGTTTCTTCAACGTGCACTGACATCGCACAGCACACAGGCCTTAACATTTCGCCTCCATCGAAATGCAGCCGCCGCGGCCGGAATTCAATCCTGCGACCCTCGGATCAGCAGCCGACTACCATAGCCACTAGACCACCGTGGCGGGGAACTGCTTAAATTAAGAAATATTTAATTTTGATGTGCACAATGGTGTCTTACGAGTTGCTCCCTGACTTTCGAAGTGCCTTCATCAAACTCTTCAAAATCTTCTAGAGATGTGAAAGCCTCCTTTACTAGGGCAGGTTTCACCTCACATCCACAGCTTTTTTCAACTGGTTGGGCACGTTCAATGTGCTCGCTCAGCTGCTCAATCATGAGCTGCATCAGCCGCAATACTTGTTTCTGAAATTCTAGGAGTTATATGAGAAAACACATGCTATGCGAAGGTTTCATGAAACATGCCAATTACAAACAAAACACAAACGGTAATGCTATATCTGAAAAGTTGACACCATAAAAGCATTCAGAAGCATACGTGCTTGGAATCGCCTCAGGCAGTCGCGGTTGTGCTGCAGAAATACGAACATTAACTACCAGGTGTTTTGAAAACAGTGCAGTTTAGACTAACCTGCCCTGCCCAAGTTTTTTGTGGATGGGTCGTGAAGGTTGACATATGAAAGTAATATTTTCAGTGTCAACAAAGTTCACTCTTACTCTCAACACCACAAAAAGTGTGAAGATACCATCTTCAGTGGCTTTTGCAGATTTGCTGCTAGCATCACCTCGGTCCGAATGTGGATGAGGGTTCAGGTGTGATGTGCCTGGCACGATCTCCTGCTCAGCCTTGTTGGGCTGTATTGTGTTACCTGAAAGACAATCAGAAGTGACCATGACTAGTAGATATTTGGGTGAATGGAATATGGCTGGCCTATTTTGTGCCACTAGCATTTCCATTTCATAATCATACCGACATGATGTAGATGCCAGTGGGAAATTTTGTGGCACCCATGGATAGACCTCTGTTCCCTGCGCCGGCCTCTTGGTGATTCTCTTGCGAGCAATCTCGTCGTTGTCGGCCGACAAAAACCGCTTTGGTTTCACAATAGGTCTTTTTTTGTTTTCATCGGTCCCTTCATCTGATGTCACCTCATATCTGGGGAGCCGTGTTCTAGCATTTGCATATGTTGCTAAAATTGAAAAGAAAAATTAAATCTGACAAACTGAACCATGTCTGAGCAGTTTCATATGTTGGTAAAATTGAAAAGAAAGAACAAGATCTGATAAACCCATGCCAAATAATTTATTTAAGTTACTGCACGACCTATATAACAGCCATCATTTCTATGAATACAAATAAAACCAAAACATCACGAGAAATTAAGCTTTATAGCATGCAATAGTGAGCAGTGTTCACACACACCTGTGCGTGTGCGTGTAGCTTGCAGACGGTATGGACTGTAGCTATTTGCATGTACAAATGCAGCCTTGTTTTGTTAGATTTTGTGTTCCCAATGCAAAATATTACGGAGTAAATTTTCGCCCGCGGCAACAGCTGACATTTTCATATGTGAGTGATAATGCAAAACCGGCTGTCAATAACATCTGCCGAACGCCATTTACCACAACACCAGATATGTATGTAATCACGATTCTGCGTGCTTCGGGCTAAAGATGAATTTCAAAAGCCTTACAATAATTAAGCACATGCGTGCTTACGCACCATTCATTACAAAACTGTGAAAACTTGCAGAAAAGTCCTTTCAGTTTGGCCGAGTACTTCGGCCAGTCTTCGGATGGATCAGCCAACCTTTGTGCCAACTTAGGGACCCTTTCAACCTTCCCGCCGGGCCTGCAACATACGTCGTCGTCGACCCATTTTGCTGGCACTACCTCCACTTCCTCTCTCAGTGAATTCGACGATTGCAAATGACATCTAAAAAGAAACGCAGCAATTGATACATGTAATTTCATGGCTTACGAATGCACTCAAATCCTAGTCCTATCGCGTTCATTCACTGAAACCATGTGCACACGTAGACCCTGACTTGACCCTCGCCACAACTGCATGCCTGCAAAACGTAATGGAAAATGCGCTCTGCAAGAAATAACCCGAAATGATGTAGTTTTTTTTTTGATTGGCGCGTTTGTTTTTCTATTGATCGCCCAATGCAAAAGGGCGATGTAGTGAGCTTATAATCATAATGAAATAAATAATCGAGAAAAACGGGAGTTGGATCTTTACGGCAAATATTGCAGGCGCTGCAGTCTCGGTTGAATCGCAGAGTTACAATCATCACTTAAGACTACGCGTCATATACTGGATTTGGCTTCTTTGGGTAACAGAAAATCTGAAAAGAAATGACTACTAACCTTTTAGCTCTCTTGGTTCACCGCCGAGATGAAGCCTGACGAAGCACACATGGCTATGGCACTCGACCACTGACGTAAAGGTGGTGGGATTGAATCCGAGCTGCGGCTGCTGTGCTTCGATGGTTGCAAAAATGGTAGAAGCCTTTGCACTGTGCCCTGTCAGTACGCGTTAAAGAACTCCAGGTGGTAGAAATTTTCTGAGTCCTCCACTACAGCGTGTCTCATAATGCTATCGTTTTGGGACGCAAGATGCCAGAAATCATTTTTACCAGCCATTCCAACAAACAGCTCTGTTATTCTCTAGACTCCGGATTCCCTGGCCATCGTGGAAAAAGAAAAAATGGCCATGAAAACGCTGAAGCACCTGAAAAAACAAAGAAATACCACAGGCGTGAGCAGAGGATGTCTATAGCAAAGGAAAGTCGTTAGCTGTATGCCACGCCCTGAGTGCCAGCGTCTATGAAATGCGACGTCTGTGTCTCGGGTCGGCCTGTCGCGGACTAAAGTCTATAAAAATCCCATACCTGATAAGCTGTTTCATCATTCAAGCTAACAACATGTATGTGTGGAGGGATGCATGCATTAAATTGCGGAAAATACATTGCGAATATAAATTGCGAAATTCCACTGCATCGCAGCTTATACGCATGGTGTGACAGAAGAAATGAGGATCAACGATGTTTCCGTGAAAAGCCCTCCCAGCGTCGGCATGGCAGCGGTGCGTAATTGCCGTAGGTGCAACAGCATGCTGGTAGAGTCGAACCTGTAACCTTTAGCAGTCTTGGTAGCAGCTTAGCTGCTACCATTAAACATACAGTTTTCAAGCATTTCGGGCTCTGTAATTTCTATGTTAGTATTTTATACAGTATCCTGTCTCAGTATATTTGGGATGACTCACTACGTGAGCCCGCATGTGCGCTTCATTGTGCAACGACACATGGCTAAAAGGAAGTGTGAGAACCTGGTCAAGGTGTCGTAGTCTGTAAGGTAACTGATATTTTTCATGTCAGCCCTGACGTGCTATGCGATGTCCCATTGTGTGAAACTTGATTCTGGTACAATCAAGCTTATTAGGTTGTGTGCTTTTGGACTGACTACATGTAAATATTTCTTACAGGTGGTGAAGTGCATGAAATCTGAGAGCAGTGCACCCGAGAAGTGTCTTTGCAACGCCTGCTGCAGACATCGAAAAAAAAAAAGACTGATAAACACGTGCTTCTGCCCCGTCACTCTTTGAATAAATTTGACTCTCATAAACACAGTGGTCTTGAGTGTTGAACTTATTATATACTAGTACATGCTGCTCTAGCTGCATGGGTCCCTGCACCTAAACATAAATGTCATTTGACATCGTATGAATATAATAAGTTGTATTCATGAGGACATTCAGTCGATGTTCACTAACATCCAGTCTATATGTGGAGCAGCTCTGGACATCATGTGGATGTCCACTGTGTTTGAAATGGACACGCCAATGGCAATCTGTTCCTTAATCATTTGCTTGACATTATCGATTTGTGGGGTTTAACGCCCCAAAACCAGCTCTGATTGTGCCCCACCAGCTTGACATTATTAATGTTAATTATCTGTCTCTAAATTATTCGCATTACCAACCTGTAGCAGCGCGACGCATTGATGCGCTTGGAAGAGTCAGTCCACAGGTATCGTGCATACGCCCAGTGATGATAAAAGTGTAGCAGTTCAGTAATCGTACCGTCACAAGCAATCCAGAGCACCCGACCACGTGAGCCCTCGTCCGGGGCGCAGGGACCTTAGTGAAGAAAACTGAATTTATCAAAATGAAATTCCTTGAGAAAAAAATGTTAACTACCAATTAACTAAAACCCACACACACATGATGGCTCAGACTAATTTGAATGTTCGAGAGAGCCTAATTCTGCTACGAGGAAACTAGAATAATTGCAGCGTATTTTACAGAGAAAGCGAATCTCGATGAATATTATAACGGGGCTGGTGAAATTTATAAGCGTGCTTCAACTTTTTGTATTTTCGCGGTTCGCTTGGTTACGCTGCCTTTTGCGGCGTTCCGAAACTGCGTCGGTTGTGCTCGCGTATTATAAGAACGCGGTGCTCGCTTGAGCATAGAGAAAGAAAAAGTTAAGAGAGGACACTCCGCGAAATCTGGCCTCAGGAAGTACGTCACGACCACGTAACAAACTAGTGCTCTCACCAAACGCCAGAGGACGCAAGTGCGAAAAAACAAAAAAGTTATCATCAATTAAACAGAATGTTTTTTTACAAAATAATAATTATGCGCCTATATTTCACATGTTCTTTATACATAAAAACAATTTATTCAACGCACCTTACGTGGTTATTTTTGTTCAGCCGCACTGCCATAAGCAGCATCTACGATTTCGCGCCGAGAGTACTCGCCATACCAGCATGCGACAAGCCCAGGCATGACAGCGGTATACAGCGGGAAGGTTTGGTCAACGTCGGCTGCTTCGGTGTTTTCGTGTGTGAGACAGCAGGTGAGGTACGTTTTCAAGCGAAGCTTGTTGAATTACATGTTGTTGGGCTAGTTGGGTCATTGATTCAGAAAAAGGTTACAACTGCGCGAATAAGACGCCATGTAAGAAACATAAACACGCCCACACGCGTTGCGCTTCGTGTGGGTGGGCGTTTCTGTGTTTCTTACGTGGTGTCTTATTCGTGCAGTTGTAATCTTTTTCTGGAGCTTGTGAGGACGGTGAGGTTTGCTAAGAAAACAGTTTGCGGCTGTATGCGGCGGCAAGACGTGAACATTGTGCAACGTATGCAGAATCGCGTTCGGCTCGATGGAACGGAACGTCTCCGTCCCATCGTGGAACGCGTACAAGAACGCGTACAAGATTTCGCCCCAGTATAGCAAACTGGGGCACGGCGTCAAGCCGAGGCGACGCGTGCTGTGCGCTGAGCTCGGTGCGAAACATTAGGGAGTTTTCGAATAGCGTACGAAAAGCTTGCGGCGTAGCGGCGAACGCGTCGTACTCGCGGGCTCCCCTTAAGTGAAGCCCGCAACGCTACGCCCGCAAGCTTTGCTTTCGCTATTCGAAAACTTGAAAACTCCCTGTTGAGGAGCGGTCGCTGGGCCTCGCATGCTTCACGACGCGTTTCCCGAAGCCTCGGACCACGAATAAATCCTGGTGTGCATTTACTGACATTTTCAGACCGCGCTGATGCCATGCCGTCCGGCGGTCCAAGCTACGACAGCTACTGCTGTGTTTCGTGGTGCTTGAACAATGGCAGAACCCACAAGAAGCCAGGGACGAGTTTCTTCCGCACACCACGGGACGGCAGGTGCGCTAAAGCTTTTGTATGGTTTGCATGTCTTCAAGCTTACTTTTCGTGCTTGCTCAGTGAGGCTAACAATAACAAAATCACTGTTCAAGCACTTCGCCTTCAGCTGATAGTTCATTGCCGATGCAGGATGACAGCATGGATGCAGTATGCCGGACGAGATGATCTCCTGAGTAAGCCGGCCAGCCTATTGTACGCAACGTACAGGGTTTGCAGCGACCATTTTACTGCTGAAAGTTTCATGGACCCTGGGCACACAAGGCTTACAAGAATGGCTGTTCCCAGTGTGCAACCAATTGCACCATGTAAGTGATTGACGGAAACTCAATTATCTGCGATAGCAGCCACTTCTTTTGAATCAGTGGTGACAGTTAACCTGGAAGATATTTGTAGCCGATGGAGAAACCTCGCTGTAGAAGTAACACTTCGAAAGTCTTAAATTTTGTGAATTGTGGGCTATTACCTTCCTAACAGCTTTACATTCCTGTCATTCTTTTATGCTATTGACCTGTGCAACTTGTTTTGAAATACATTGAAGGGCTATTTAACGTTAACTTGAAGCCTTCATGCACATGTACACATATACTTCGTATCAAAGAAAGCTGGCACTGTCGATAATTCCACAAACCATAAATTGCTTGTTTCTCTGTTGGTGCATTCTCTTTTCTTCCACCTACCAATTCATGCGTTTGAAAGGGCGGTTTAAATTTCCCTGTGCTACAAGCTTTGTAACTTGTACCAACTACACATATATGCAGGTTCTCTGAGCATCGCTTCAAGTAGTGACTGCGACATGACTGCAGAAGCCGCACTGCAAGGTGTGGATGTGCTTCAGTTTTTATTTTAAGCCTCTTACTGACAAATTGTTGTTGTTTCATTTCTTTAGGGTCTGCGGCAGAGGCTTCGAAAAGCGGCTCCCACACATTGAAGTGCCCGAGGAGCAGGGTGTGTACAGTGTCGACTTGTCTTTTTTTTTCGAACTGAGTTGACTGTTGACCAAACCTCTACAGGTGGCAGCTCCCATGTAGCTGGTGAAGGAGTTCCTGCTGACTGCGTCTTGCTGGAGGAAACCTTGGGCAGTCGCTCAGTTGTCACAAAGGGAACATGTGTGACTGGTGAGTTTACTGTTTGCTTCAACACTTATGTTCACTTCAACAGACTATTGATATAGAGACTTCCGCAGGCTGCTCGCAAGATTGTTCCGACAGCAGTGTCCGCGGTACTGAACAAGCTTCACAAGACTCTCCAGAAGATGTGTCCTCCAACAGCTCCACGCCTGAGTGCCCTACAGCAAATGGTGATTATGCTGTTATTGCAGCTGTTTTCAATGTGCTATTTTATGTTTAGGACATTCTGAGCAAACTAGCACCAATAAAATGTCATGGTGGGCTCTCAGTGATTTTCATTATTAGGGTGTCATTGTTAATGTTTTTTTTTAATTTGTGGAATCGAAAACTTTGCACCACAGAAAGTTGGGCACCTTGGGTAAAAAAGAAGCGAAGAAAGCGCTCGTACGGGATTAGTTGCTGTTCGCTTTTAAATCAATTTTTGTTTATTGCAGTGCTTTCCTGTGTGCCAGCTGCAAGGTCTCCATCAAAGAAATACAAGCAAACCATTCGACGTCTGCAAGCCAAAGTAGCAGCACAGCGGAAAACTATCAAAAGACTGCTGAGGCAGCCTCACCAAGCACCGTCATCGACTTCAAAGGCCCTTGGCATTATCCGACCGCACGTCACCGAGGAGGTTTTTAAACTTCTTTCTGCACATGTTCGCTTGAGGCCCAAAGGCAAGGGCAAGCGGTTTCCCGTGTGGTTCAAGAAATTTGCTCTTCACTTAAACTTCCGTGGTCCGCAAGCATACCGATTTCTGGCTCCATATTTTTCTTTGCCCTCCCGGCGTTCATTAAGGAGGTGGCTAGCCAATGTAAAGATGACTCCAGGCACAATTCCAGGAATCATTTCTTCCATTGCAACAAATACTCAAGCTTGGAATGAACGGGACCGAGTGTGTGCTTTAGTTTTCGATGAAATAGCACTCAAAAAGAATTTGTGTTATGATGCTGCATGGGACATTGTCCAGGGTTTTACAGATGATGGCACTGATCGCACTTCAACCATTGCTGATCGAGCAATGGTAGTTCTTCTTGTTGGTGTTTCGAAAAAGTGGGTTCAACCGGTTGCTTTTACTATAGGGCACACATCAACACCATCATCTGTTATGCATAACCTGCTGGTGTCACTCATTGTGGAGCTTAGGAGCATTAACATTGCAGTGAAAGCAGTCATTTGTGACCAGGGCAGTTCAAATGTAAGTCTCGCTAACCAACTAAGAGTGACTGTAGCAAAGCCTTTTTTTTAAGTTAATGGTGAGCGGGTATATTTCATCTTTGATGTTCCACATTTAATTAAAACAACGCGCAATAATGTGCAAGCACACAAGTTATATATTGGGGATGGCATCGTTGACTGGTCCCACATTGTAAGCCTTTACCAATCCTCACATGAGTTGCGGTTGCGATTGGCTCCAAAGTTGACGGAAAGGCACATTCATCAGAAACCTTTTTCTAATATGAAGTTCAGCAGAGCAACGCAGGTCCTCAGTGCATCAGTTTCGATTGCTATCACGGCATTGGCGTATGCGAAAGTGCTACCTGCCTCGGCCATCACTACAGCACAATTTTGTGATCGTATGGACAGGATTTTCGATGCCTTGAACAGCTCGAGTAAAAAGAAAAGTTCGCAAAAGCTCCGGCATGCAATCGTGAAAGAGGATTCAGAGCTGATTGACTTCCTTCGAGGCCAGCCTCCCTGGATTGCATCATGGACGTTTGATGGCAGACGTCAACCACAAACCGTCGTTGGTTGGCAAATCACAATTCAGGCTATTTGTCAACTGTGGGACGACCTCTCCAAAAATTACAATTTTGAATACCTGCTAACACGCAGACTGCAACAGAATCCTCTGGAGAACATATTTGGCCCCATAAGGCAAAAGCAAGGTTCCAACACCAACCCCAATGTAGCACAATTTATTTGTGGCCTGAAGCACATCTGCGTAAGAAAACTCTTCAAACTGTCAGAATACGGAAATGTCGAGGATGATGAATGTGACCTCCTTCAGGAGCTCTATCCATTCTCCCTCGCCAGTGCGTCTCTTGTGGATAATGAGGAGTGTGCACAGCCACAGCCTGACGACTTTCCCGCTCTAGACGATCTCTCTGAACTTGCGACCAACATTCACTCCCATAGTATTGATGACTCCGCCACATATTATGTAGCTGGTTTTCTCATCAAATACTTTCTTCGGAATGCACGTGATACTTGCAGTTGCCCACAGTTATTGATAGACTACAGCCAGACACCTAAAGGGGACCCATAAGTATTTAACAATGCTCAAAGCATACCACATCCCCAGCAAACTTTTCGGAAATCTAACTGTGCCATCGGAAGCAGCTTTTGCATATGTACAACAACTTGAATGTCACTTTCTTGCCATTATTGAGGCCACTGCACATCACCTGAAAGTGTGTGATGTTTTGTATCACCATCTGTCAAGTGTTGGCGATTGTCATTTCTGCTCTGCTGGGTGTCGCGAGAAGTTTCTGAAAATGTTTTTCCGGGTTCGTTTATGTTGGCATGTGCGTTTGTGAACCGAAACTTAGATAGGGTTAGGTTCCAGTCTTCAATCTCAGGTATACAGCTTGACAAGTTCAAAGGTTAGCAATTAGCGGCTACTTTACACAAAAGTATTCGAGTTGAACCGAATCCTGGAATAGCTTTGTTATAGTCATTACTTCGTTACAGCAGACTTCACTATGGGCCTCTATCAAGTTCAACGGGACTAACCACTCCTTCGTTATATCCATTGTTTTGTTTACCCGCTATGAAGAGTAGGGACACTGCAGCGTATTTGCTCGAAGCGATTTGCATGACCTTAAAAAGAAATTATGTTTGGTATCCTCTCTGTATTTTTGCAGCATATGTGGGCGAACTCTGCACGTTAGTGCGGGTCGCTTCGTCACTGTGTGCACTTCTCTCTCCAACTCAGGTAATATATCGATAACAAAAGAGCGTGTTGAAATATATTCGAGCGGGTAAGGAACACAGTATGAAATGGGCACCGTCCGCATTATCATGCCTTTGTGAAAAACAATGAGTGATAACGCACTATGTACAGCCTTTGTGAAAAACAATGACAGTGATAACGCACTATGTACAGCCTTTGTAAAAAATGATGACAGTGATAATGCACTGTGTACAGCCTTTGTGAAAAATGAGTGTTAACGCACTATGTACACCCTTTGTGAAAAATAATTAGTGATAACGCACTATGTACAGCCTTTGTGAAAAATAATGGGCGAAAGTGGTTTTCTTCGGCTATTAGCTCTCTGATACCGCTCTTGTAGCACCAATTAAGGTCCGCAATTTTGGAGAAGTGATGACTACCATCTATTTCAACCTGGAAGCGTCACAGCAACGCCCAGATGCAAGTAACTTGGGCTCTAAGTTTTTGATGAAGGCAACACATAAGAAGCGGCAAAAGGCCTGCCAGTATTGTAGCATAAAGTCTGTCTTTCACATTGTGGGCAAGCTGCCCTACTTTCCGAGGACGAACAGGCAATGTTTAAGCATCAAGTTCGCTTTTTTTTCTCATTTTGGGCTAGTTGCTCTTAAGCACAGCCAATACACTGTATCTTTGCTTTTTTTGATATATTGTGTCGTGTGGTTTCTGTACGCTTTTTTTTCTGTGCATTACTTCTGTTAACTCGAGTCGTGACTCGTGACTTCATTGCTGTGTATATGTCACTTCTTCCTTCTTCATCAACTTTGTGCGCTGTGTTTTTGCCATAGATCCATCCTTACCCACTTGCCCAGTGCGTCATACTTCACCGGCTTGTCGGCTATGGCCAACTCTAGCGATGTGTGCGTTATCTGTGTTCTCACTCTATTTGTTAGAATTTATTTGTAAGCCTACATGCATTTGTTGTCTACTTTGCATTTGTGTGCGATGGTCTTCTCATTTTGTGCTTTTTATATGCTCAGCCTCTACCTTGCCTTGGAATAAAAACATTGCGGGTACTCTGTCTCTTTGATTGATATATAGATTGACCGCTTGTTCCAAAACAAAAACAAGCGCGATGAATGAAGCCGTAGTGAATTATGATTACCTGCATCTGTTTCTATTATAACTTATACCCCTGTCACACTGGACGTTTTAATGTCATTCGAACGCAATGACACTCGCATCGAATGACATTATTCCGCTGCTACACGGCGACATTTAACATCATTCGAATCGAATGACTTCTGAAATCGAATGAGTTCGAGCAACTCATTCGCATTCGCACTGGGACCGAATGTGTACTCTCTACCCCAGAGACAACCTAAACGTGCGGCACTGAGCATTCCTAATTTGTGAAACGTCATGTGAAAATGGTATTACTTTAGCGCGTTTGCCGATATTCATCATTTTAAAAAGAAAACAGCCAGGCAAGCCGTAACAAAATGTGTTTACTCTCGACATCAGCGGCGTCTGACAGGCTTCGTTTCGCCACAGGATGCAATCGCGAACGCCGTTTGCTTGAGCGCAGCGCTTATTACACTGCGTCTTAATTTACGTCTGTGTTTCTCATTAACGCGCTTTGCTTGCAAAAACAGTAAGTGAATGGTTCGCCTGCTGCAAGTCAGCGCCCCCTTTGGGCGCTGCCGTATCAGCTGCAAATTATTCTGTTGGTGTAATTCAGTGAAGCAAAGCCCTGCGTTTATTTTAAATAAAACAGGACGACTTTTCAGCCACTCTGCACTTACGTTCTGCAGCTTTTATTAGGTCCAGTTCCTTTGGAACTATCGTCACTGATATCGTAAACGAATGACATTACTTCTTCGTGTGTAGCACAACCGCGGGTCGAATGACATTCGCTGCACCGAATGTCATTCGAATCGAATGACGTTAAAACGTCTAGTGTGACAGGGGTATTAGTCGAAATAAAGATTGCGCCATGACCTCAATTCGCACGCACAATTTTGATCTAGACAAAATAGGGAATCGCTAAATCAAAACGACAAACAATAGCCTTGCTATTTGGGCGGAGAAAAGTGGTCTAAAATCATTAACTTTCGCCATAGCCAAACGTCGGTTGCGCACAGTAATCCAAAATTCGCGCCAATGAAACCGAGACGGGAAGCGCAGGCCAGTTGCTCTCACCAACCACCAGGTGCGCTAGGGTCGATTGGGCCGCCGGGGTCTATGAGAGTGTCCACCCTAACTTTTTTTTCTTTCTCTGTGGCTTGAGTCCGACATACGCGCTCTGACACGAGGCCACCATGCACGCGCTCCACGTGAGGGCTCGTTCGAACATTTCGCAGCGATCGTCATGATGGCATCGGGGCAGCATATGGTTCGCGGAGCTCCCGGCTGCAACACCGAAAGAAAGGTAAGCTTGCCGCCGACTTAATTATGCTGGCACCTTGTGGAGAGTACTGCAGGCCTGCTTCTTCCCAACTCGTTCTTTGTCACGCAAGGACCATCGTAGATGTGCGGTGGTTCCTTTTCTGTTAAGCCTATGTAGGTCTCCCCGCGTCGCGGTCTAGCGGTCACGCCGTGGCCATTGCAACGGCCGGAGAACAAGTCGCGGTCTCGCCTGACGCGTTCAATCTGCCCACAAGTGGCACAGCAAGCAACCATGAGCGTGTTCTCGGCAGATAAGATGTAATTTCTGAAAGTGGTGGTGTGCATTGCCGACGAGTCGCCATTTGCAAGCGGTCGATCGAACGTTGCTCTTGCGGCCGGTACACGCATTCGTTTTGCAACGCTAGGCCATTTAGATATAGAGATATTTTTTGTTCTTCGCTGAAATCGCCTGAAATATTTTAATGTGCGACAGCATTGTCACAGGCATGTAGTGCGCGTCGCGTTGTTGGTCACTTGACACTGACTTAAGAGCCGACAAGGCGCAAGAATACACTGTTCTTGCCACGGGTCTACATTACCGCGTACGTATGACAATCTCGTAACATGAGTGCTGTTATTCATAACTGAATGGAACCACTGTTACATGTTGCCTGACAGAGTTCACCGGCATCCTTTTTAGCGGCTTCCATCGCCAAGGCAGTTTTCACTGCGTCCTCGAATGTGAGGTCGGGAATCTCGAGTAGCCGCGTCTGAATCGCTGCGTTGTTTATGCCAAGGGGGTGGCATGTCCATAGAGCCAATGGGGACGTTTTTTGTTTTTTTCGCGACGGTGGCGGCACCTGGGAGTCGCGGCAAGCGATTGGATTGCTAAATCCTGTTTGAGGCGAGCCAATCCAAAAGGGAGTCTAACATGGTGGCGCCATGGCGCTCGCGAGCTCGGGTCGGTTGCTCGCGCTACTTCTGTCGACGATTTCTGCATTCTGGTGACTAATTGCCCCAGCACTGCTTTCCCGTGTAATCGCCTGTTTATTTATGTGGTGCGTGTGTTTTTAGCTGGATGAATTGAGGCGAGGGGCCCTCGCCTGCCCCCGCGGCTGCCTGGCTTGTGAAAATAGTAAGTACATAAATACCTGTTGTCTGCCGGAATGGTGTAGAAGTGCTCGGCGCTCCTGCCACATGCATCACACGATTTCGTGCAGCAGTACACAAGCGCCATAATTGCTGTCAGTAGTTCCCGCCTTCGCGTTTCTACAGAGCC